>JAAGNO010030240.1:134156-145233 GCA_033439905.1 Ceryle rudis | reverse complement strand
CTGCAACCAGAGCAGGGTGCTCAGAGCCCTGGCCAACCTCCCCTGGGATGGTGCCAGGGATGGGGCAGCCACCACCTTGGTACAGTCTCCCTTGGTACAGGGTGGGTAAGTCGTGCTGCGGGGTGAAGGCCTGGCCTTGCCTACCAGCTTCTGGGAGACGTCCATCAGCCGTCATCTGTTAAGAGCCAGTCAAGTGGAAAGGATAAACCCCCAAGATTTATGTTCCTTTGTTTGCTCCGGGATGCTCTGGCAGTCAGGGTGCTGGAAAGGGGCGAATTAACACCCGACCCCGAGGCACCGCGGGGCCAGTGTGAATGAGGTGCCTCACCCTGGGACTCTGCAGGACAGAGAGGTTTCAGGGGTGCCCAGCACAGCAGGCGCACACGTGCTTAGTTCTAAAGCAGCTCATGCTTTCCCATGTTAGCGATTTCCAATCACGTTCTGTAAATTTGGGGCTTGTCAACAATAAAAGAGAATTATATACAACCGGGGTCGCTAATGAAAAGAAATTCAGGATGTGGCACCGTGCAAGTTTTAAGCTCAGACTCACGAGTAAAATATATAAGCAAAAGAGAAATGTTACCACTAAAAACGTGTTTTATGAAATGCCATATACCTTTTAAAACATCCATCTCTACTGCAAGAGAGATGACATCTCTTTAAATTGAAAACATAATTCCAACCTCTGCCATGTTTATTACCGCAGATGGGTCCTAATGTAGAGCCCGAGCCAAACCTGGGAGCCAAAGGGAAGAATTCTTTGAATTGCAGCGGGTGCTACACACAAAGAAAGGGTTTTTAAATCTTTTCTTAAATATCACGCACCTGAAATGGAGGAATTCACAGGGAGTTAAGTAAGGACGAGACAGGAAAATTAAGCTGCTTTCTTCTTGAAACAAGAAAAGAACTCAGTATAAATGAAGTTGATGCAAGGTCTGAAAAGTTTTTACAGAATAAAATGTTTGCAGACAATTGTCCTGATGCTTTGTGTCCCATCTTGCTTACTCCCTGTGTTTTATCCTTACGGCATTTACATAAATATAACTTTTAAAGGACTTCAGTTTTAAACAGGCTGCCTCTGTGATTTTAATATCTAATAAAATATCTGTGGTTTTAAGACCTAATAAAAAGACCTGAAGACTTCAAAAGGTATTTTCTTGGTAAGCTGATACTTGGATCAGGCTGACATCACAGAAATTGGTACTGAAATTGCAGCGCCAGAAAGACAGAGACATAAAAAAAGAAAATCCTGTTGCCTCATATGTAGCAGCCAGATAAGTTTAACCTAAACATTATGGTAATGCAAAGCCCTTTAAAGCAGGGGCTTGTTTTGCCACCCGAGAGTTTCTGCCTTGCCTGGAGCACGGAAGACCCAGGCTCAGCAGTGGATCCTGAACAGTTCAGCATAACAAACAGATGAGTTTAGCAAACCCAGTTTCACTGAAAGTGTTTTAAAGAGCAGCTCCGCTGCTACTTTTTGTTCAGCAATAGCCTGAAACCAGCCACCTTTGGCTCCCAGCCGCGTCCTCCGGAGGCTTGACAGCGGCAGGGTGGTGCCCAGGCGCGCGGTGGCTCGTGGCCGTGGGTCGTGCGGTGCTGCCCGGCTGTGCCTGGCTGCAGCCCGGGCACCTGGGCTCGCTGGGAGGGTGATGGAAAGGTGCGGGAGCGATGGCACCTGCAGGCACCCACCCACCTGCCTGGGGGTGACGCCACGCGGTACGTCACAAAGTTCACGCCAGGCAGACGTGCAGGAGAAGGGAGCTTTGTCCGTACTTCCAACGGCGAGCAACACGGAATGACACAGGAATGTGATGGCTAAGCCGGATCAGACCACGCGTCGGCCGAGGCTCAAAGCCTGTCCCTGAGAGCAGCCTGCAGCAGCAGCAGATGCCCACGGATGCTGCGGTCAGCAGACACTTCGGACGGCGTGGTGCCACAGGGAGCCATCCTCACCCAGGCTCCGGGTCCTCCCAGCGTCAGACGCTTCTGGTCAGCCGAGCAGCTGCACCCGCACCAGGAAGAGGTCGGGAGAGGGAAGGGGCAGACGGAACTGGCAGGCAGGGGCCGTGTCTTGGCCTGTAAGGCCGTCGTACACCGTCACGTCGAGGGTGCTTCTTCCAGCCCTCTGCAGCCCGGAGACGCAGCGTCAGGGCTTGCTGAACAGGCATAGCTGGGGGTAGCGATCCCCGGTGGGTTTTTCTTTCTTCAGTTTCCCTTTCTGAAGTTTTTTATACTTTGGTATCTATACTACATCTTGCAGCAGTAAGTTCCATGGTTTAATTACCCACTGGGTGAACAATAAAAGGATTCCTTTTGTTTACTTTAAGCTGCAAATGGTAATTGCATGCTACTAACTCTTGTTTGTCCATTAGAAAGAGCAGGTAATTGCTCCCCACCCTCCTGACAGATCTGGCTTCAAAGTTTGATCTTACAGACCTCCCACTGCAAGCCCGTTTCTCCTGCGAGGCTTCCCTTCTTTTCACACTCTCAGAAGCTGTCCTTTTGCCTTAATTATATTTCTCGACCTTTTCTATGCCTTTTTTAGCTCTAGAATACACTTGCTGGGATGGGTGACCAGAAGTACACGCAATACAGAAGACGGGGGAATGCAGTGATGTTCTGTTTTGCTCTTTCTTTCTTCCCTCATAATTCCTGACATTCCAGTTGATTTTTCTGACAGCCAGCAGTGAGTTTATGTTTCCCTAGGACAACTCCTTCCTTGGTGGTAATACCTAAATTACAGCTTGTCATTGCACACATTCCTGTATTTTTTCTTTCTGAATTTTGCTTTTCTTCATGTGTGTTGCAATTTGCTGGCAGTAAATTCAGCCTGGCATTTTATCACCTGGCCACTCAGTATGGTGAGATACTTCTGCAACCCCTTACAGTTAGATTTTGGTTTTATTGCTTCAAAGAGTTTATTTACAGCAGCCAACTTTGTCACCTCCTGCCACCTCCTTTTCCTTCCAAGTCATTCATGAATATTTGGAATAGCCCAAGTCCCTGTGGGACTCCATTAAAAATCTCCTTTTGCTGTGCAATGATCTCTTTCTTCCTACCTTTTGCTTCCTTATTTTGACTGCCTTTTGACCCATTAAAGGCTCTTCTCCCCTTCCCTGGATAGCTCAATTTGTCCTACATGAATCCTCTCTTGAAGTAGCAAGACGTAGAAAGTCGGGGAAGGAATCTGACCTTTTATTAAAAAAACCCAGCCAAGTGTCAGTGTGAAGCTGGAGCAGCTTCGAGGAAATCTCCAGATTCACGCTGAGACGAACACGAGCCTGTTACCCCTGCAGACGAATGACAGCGGTTCTCGGCTCCCGGCTAATTAGGAAGAATCGGGTGGTTTGCCCGAGCGCAGACTCACTTGCAGGATTTAAACTCCTGAATTTGCAAAGTTCTGGACCAGAGCCTGTTAGCGAGGCTAATTGGGTTCAAAACACTGATAGAGCTGCAGACTTTGACTCTCCCCAATCAATGCAAAACTTTCTGGGGAGGAAAAAAAAAAAAAAAAAGTTTCTCCTACGAAACAAGTTTTCTCTGTTTTTCCAGACATGGTGTGAAACTGCTGGTTAATTTGCAGGTAGCACCAGACACACCCGCGCTGTCACAACAGAGGAGGTTACGTGATGGCACACGTCCTGCGAGTGCCATCATTCCCGGGGCTTACCCCAGACGGGGAGAGATCCAGCCTTGTCACTCGCTCTGAGGCGTCACAGACGTTCCTCACAGAGCCGGGGAGGCTGCAGGTGGTTCCCACCGGCACCCGGCACGGCTGGGGCAGCTTCCAGAGCCCGGCACCTCCAGCCCCACACCTCCTTGATTTCCAAAAGCCGCTACATCTCTTAGGACCTGAAGCCCACTGGGTGCTTTAAATGGTCAAATACTAAGCCTTGCTACATCGTTTGTCTCCAAGAGATGATCAGATGCCAGCCAAACGTTAAGATCACTTGTTTTTTGTGGAGTATACATCACCTGCATCCACGGGCACAGGCTCTTCAAAGCGCTGCGAGTGCTCGCAGTGCGCGCTCGGCTCCTCTGGGAAAGCCAAGGGAGATGTGAACTGCCTTATGGTTCTGATCAAGGCCATTTGGGATGTGACAAATTTCTGGAGTGCAAAGTACACCAAACCAGGAAGCGAATAACAACAGAGAAAAAAAAAACAAAACAACCCAACCTAAAGAAACCCCGAAAAATTCCAAAACACACAAAAAACCCAAACCCCAAACGGATACAATTGACCGTGCTTCCAAATGAGAGCTTCCGGAGGACTGCGGGACAGTAGGTGCAAAGCATGGCATGACTATCAATCTATTTTCTTAAACCTAAACACACCGTTCTCAGGCCCGGGCTGCGCACACAAGCGTGGAGGAGGGGGCTGGGCTCTGCCTGCAGCCGCGGGAGCCGTGCGGGGCTGTACAGCGACACTGTGCCCAGGGCCAGCTGGGCAGCACCGACTCTGCTGCAGGGTACTGAGGGGCTCGATGCCTTTCTCCCCGAGACCAGGTCGCTGGAGAGCAGTTGGTGTCATACAAGATAAAGTGCTACAGGAGAGTGGAAAGGGGAAAGAGAAACTGAGCCGTTTAAGAGGATGCTGCCAAGTGAATGCGCGTGACTGAGAAGTATTAAATCCCATTTCTCCCAAGACGTTCCTTTTGGAGATGCAGAGAAGGGGGTGGGAACAGCAAAGAGCTGAGCAAAGGGGGTGCCACTGCCCAGGAAACCACAGGGCAGTCCCGAGAGGTACCAGGGAGCATGTCAGCCCTTGGTAAAAAAACACGTGAACAACCAACACAAGTCAGGAAAGGGCACGGTGAGCAATTTAACCCACTGCCTTCTCACTTCGCGTTCACAACTCAGGAGTCGCTGTGTTGGTCACGTCTCCTGGTTACAGAATTTAAAACTGGGAGGAACACCTTGAATGTGTCAGGCTGGAGGCAGAGAGGCTTGGTGCCTCAGGGATCCCTGCTACAAACTTGTGTTGCTTCACACGACTAATAGAAGATTTAGGATAGTTTATAATTGTGAAGCTCTTTGTGATCTGCAGAAGGTCGAGACTAGAGAAATATTTAATAATAAACCAATAAATACTAATTTTAGAATAACTTCCAGTCACCATCAGAGAGGAAGGAAAGAGCAGATAATAAACTGCAACTTGTACACAAACTTCTGCAGAAACTACAGGAATTGTCAGAGATTAAGATATCTCCCCCAAAAAGGCTTTTTTGTGCTTATACAACAAGTCAGTATTTGACTTCTTTCACTGCAATGCACAAGACGGGAAACAATTGCAAAAGGGAAAAAAAATTGCACTACAGTATCGTCTCCTTGCCAAAGCGCCGCTGCGCCTGTAGCCCTCAAAGAGCCGAGATAAAGAGACAAGAAAATTAGAGGCCGGATGACAGCAAATGCCATCACTGCTCCGATCAGCCTGAGTCAGAGCTGACTGGGGCTCAGGGGCTTTCTGCCTCCCTGCCGCCCCCGCCTCCCCGGGGACAGCCCTCTGCGAACACCCGAATCGCCGCACGCAGGAGGTTTTAGTGCCTGTTTAAAGGTGTTTCCACAAAGCGATACTGTAGCTGGCAGCATCTCTCCCTCTCGTCAACAAAAGCGAAACTCGAGGGGATATTTTTGTCCTCCCTGTGACCCCAGCAGGGTGACAAGCCGCCCCGCTGAGACTCCCTACGGAGGACCCACGTCCCAGCCCCAGTGTCGGCGCAGGGACCTGTGCTCGGCAGCGGGTTCTCCCTCGGGTGCTGGGCTGCAGGTGGAGGCATCTCATCTCAGGGGCTATTCTTCTTGAGACCTTTCTGAACAACTGACAAAGGGGACGGGAAACTGCTGCGGAGCAGAGCCCGGCGCGTTCCCAGGCATCTGCTCTGCCTAGATGCCGCTCGCTGCTCCGGTGACCCAGAGGTGATGAGCAGGGATGCTCACCAGGAGAGGAGCAAAATGTATTACATTTTATTGGAAATTGTATTAAATTGCCTCAGCTCACTGCCGCTGGCCGAGTGGGACGTTCCCTCAAAATTCAGGGCACTCACACAGGCCAGTCCTCAAATGCAACATTTCAGACAATGTTCCCAGTCGGTCATCAAGAAGTAGCCTCAATAGCCTCGTTGGAGCTGAATGGGAAGGAGGAGCTGGAGCGGCCACACGGCACATTGCCTGGGCAAGGGGCAGAGATGATGGGCTGTGTTAACCCGAAAAGCAATTTGCCGTCGGTGTCTTCCCAGGGCATTGTGCACCCCTGGCATTTCATAAGCAGTTAATAATCACTGGCCGGGAGAACAGTAACACAAATCAATGCACAAATTCAATTAGGAAGAGAAAATAAAAATGTTATGTGAATTACTAAGCTAACCTGATACGTTTTAGCCTTGAGTTAAGAATTTGTTTGGTTTAGATGAGAAGTTCTAATCAGATTTAAAGGAGGCTTCAGAAAAAATTAATAACAGATGCGAATGAAATAGATAATGATTTTCATTCCTGATTATGTGACCGAGGTTATAGATGGGGGGAGGGAGTTGAATGAAAATAATTTGCCTGGTGTGCTTATAGCTTTCCTGGTAAAGATTAACACTTTACGGCTGTCTCTCAGTTAGCAAGGTGAAGAGTGATCAGTCCCCAGCTGATCTAAACGCAGATAGAAAAAACTGACAGCCTGAATTTCCTACTGCTTGCCTCAAAATTTAACGAGTGTCCAAATGAGGTGGTTTTGTTCTGTTGAAGGGCAAAATACCTTCTCTCGAGGAAAGCAATATCAGGGTTATCCTTCAATCTGGAAGGATGCTAAATCTTCAAACCAGTACACGAAGAGCTTTGCCTGTTGCTTAGATGGCCAGTAAAGCAATTGGCTGCCACGTAAAAGGCAAAAGGAAGTGAGAAAATACAGGGCAGATCCCCAGACAGGGTTAATCACTGCATTTTCCTGGCGTGGAGCTGCTCACAGGGAGTGTATGAAGTTTTCAGCAAGCTCAGAGGCTGAGGGAGCTCACACACGCACGGCATCGGGACCCGCTCTCCGCATCCAAAGCTTTCTGGATGAAAATATCTGTTATTAATCTAGAATAAAGACAAATCGTAGAAATCATGTATAACGCCATGCACAGCAGAGTGCACGAAGGCTTGAGGGGAATCTGGGAACTGCCACTTCAGAACAGAGGCCCAGAGGTAACGGCGTTTCTGAAACTACTGCAATCTGCAGGGGGAAGAGGGGAATTTGTGGATTGTTGCATTTTACTCATATGCACAACTCATAGAGGGACCGGTTGGGCTCACTGGGGAAACATCATCACATAGTCCCTCCCTGGCCTTCCTCTCCCATACAAAAAGAGAAAAAAAGTGATGGTAAAACATCTCCATCGGCCCACAAAACGGCCAAGGAATCATGGTGAAGGAGACTGGTGAAATGCAGAGAATGAGAGCATCATTTCTGAACATCTACGGGGTCCTGAGCGAGCACCATCAGATTATTCTGGTTTAAGTAATTAACTTCAAACAGGACAGCTATGTCTCACCCTCTCCTGAAACCCCCCTCGCGATACACTCAGACACAGGCATGGGTGGAAGCTCCAAAGCTCTCCATGGCTCTGATGACTTGATGTCGAGCCTTGCATGGGGGAGAACAAGACCGACCCCGGCAGTTTCAGAATACTCCATGTTATTTTACCAGCTGCATTTTTCAGATGCTCTATAATTTTTGAATGCTCCAGACTACAGGAGAAATTTTGGCAAGCCATTCAAATAATCTCTTCAGAACATGACCAAGCTGATAGGCTGAGGGGTAAGTGATCTTCACCTTCTCTTCCCCTGCCATCTCACATTTACTTCGTTGAGTTTAGCATCTTTAAGCACCAGAGTGAAGAGAGAATAGAGAGACAAATATGTTGTTTGTTTTCTCAGCACCAGATGGATGGATTCGATTTTCAGATTCCTTAAACTGCCAACACTGAAAAGTCATAAAAAAAAAAAAAATTAAAAATAAATTAAAAAAATAAAAGAGGCATTTGTTTTAAAGGTCTGTCATGGTTTCTACGAACAGCATAGACATTTTTTGGCATTTGTAACAAAACTGATGTCACATGTACATTCTATCAGCCGCATCTGATGATGTTCTATTAGTGAGAAGTTTAAGTAAGGTGAAAAAGAAGCAACTATAGCACTTTTTCTCCTACCACCTTCACTTTAACCACAGGGACAACTCCATCCAGGACCTTTGGATTTTTTTAAGCAAAGCTTTCGGTCACTGAGAACTGGATCAAGTTCCTCTGCTTCCCTGACAACTTGCCACCTTAGAGAGGGAGAAACCCAGTTGTCTTTGTTTTCACTGTCTTTCAGATGGTATTTTCTTTATGCGAGTGTCACAAACCCCAGATCTCCTTCTAGGTACAAGAGGGGTTGAGCAGAGCAGGATGGTGCCTGGGACAGCTGGGGAGCCAGCGCTTCCCGCCAGGACAGGGATAAGAGATCAGACCTGGGGCTGGTGCTGCTGAGAGCCTTGCTTAACTAAAAGGACCAGTTCAGTTTAAGGGCTGACCGTTGATAGGAACGCTAAAATTAGCTCACAGTATAATACATGTGCTGAAGGGTGATTTCCAATGGATGGAGCGAACAATGGAGGCCGTGCAATTCACTGAGCGTAGAGCCACTTGTGATCATCCAAAACACCAAAGGCAATGCAATTAATTTCTTTATTGGAGGCTATATGAGTGTGTATCTCACACGCACGATAACAACATACCTAAATGCAAACCCCTCTAATTTTAAGTTCATTTTATTCCGTGGCAGAGACTTCAGCACAGGCATTTTAGTGTCTGCTGTGGCAAGTTTCCTTCAAAATTACAGTTATTGTCCCATCTCTCTCAGAATTAGTCAACCTCTCACTTCTAAGTATTGTGTCTCACTGCACCTTTGGTTTCAAGACAGCAGGCCATCAATTTAATAATCTTATGGTAAATCCAAACACTGCTCCGAGGGCTGCACATTTAGTAGTGAATAATGTAGATCTAATCCCTTGGAATGAACAGTGTGAGTTCTGGAAGAAGTTTGATGAACTTAACATGGTGGTTGATGCATTAAATCTGCCCCTGCTCTGGAAAGCATTTGTGACCTACACATTGCCATGTCCTGATGTAGATTCCTTGTAAAGTGTATTAGCTGCTCCCCTCGGCTCTCATGCTGTTATTTAACAAGAGGTTAGCGCCCAGGAGGGCAGTGCACGTGTAGGGCAAGGCTCTGTACCTTTAATAAAAGTTTGCCACTTTTCTGGATGTTTGTTAGAAAACAGAGATCACCAGGTGCAAGCCGGACCAGTCGCTTAAACATCAAGAAATCAAATCAGAGAACAACGGGAGCCAGTGAGAGGAGGAGTTTTGAAGCACTAGCCTACGTTTGTCTTTTCCCTTCTCCTGCTGCTAAGTCACAAGAGCAGTTTTCCATTCTGCCTTTAATCTTAACTCACAAGGGCTTGGACAAAAATGTTTGGGGTTTTTTTTATTCGGTGGGTAATTTTTTTGCAAAGGAGTATTTGAGAAAAGTCTAGTGAGCACGAGGAAAGCCTGGCAGCTCCTCTGGCACACGGCTCTCTCTGGGGGAGTTTGGCTTCCTTAAAGGAATCAGACTGGCTCTGCTTGGAGACCTTTCATTCCTCCCGGGGGTACATGCCACAGAAAAGTCGTTAATATGTAATCACAGAATAATTGAATATGTTCTTTTATGTTTTGCATTTATGAATCATGCCTGAGCTCCCAGGTCAGTGGACACCTTCATCCACCGGTGCCGTTGTATTTTCTGTACTCCTGTCATAGTCACGCACTTTAGATGCTGTATTTTATATACATTTCAAGAGCTATGCTGTGCCTTTCGGATAGACATTAGTCTTCTTGATCAGCACAACTCCTCCAACAGGAGCAGAAGAGGGACCAAAGACAGGACACATCTTCCTTGGCTGGTAACCTCGTGATCCTGCAGCCTGAGCGTTGTCTTGAACAGCTTCAAAACTCCCTGCTCAGCGAGCAGAATCCCCCATTAAATCCCAAATCAGATGGTGGTACACAGTAACCTGCCTCAGCTGAATTCCCACTTTTTAAAGCATAATTTTTCCTGATCACAAACACTTGGGGTAAGTTTACTTTTACTCTGCACCGGGGGGTGTAAAGCCAGACCTTTAAATAAAGCACCTGGCTTGAAAGCACAAGGCCTTGCAACCTGCACCTGAGGACGTTTGAGAGGGGGAAAAAACCCAAGCTTCGTTGTCTATCTGTCTAAATTACATAGCTCAGAAGTTTTTTTTTATAAAATATAGGATCTGTTCAGCCACTGAAAGTCTTCAGGAAGCAGAAAAAGGTTTACGGAATAGTTATTTAAGAATGTGGCTGCTTTATTCACAAATCTGCTTTGTAACCCGTAGCGCGTTTTAAAAAGAAGTTCTCACTAACAGTCTACTAAAGTCTTGTGTGAATCACTAGACTATCACAACAATCTGGAATAATTGGCGGTTTTCCATTCGGAAAACCTATTTTACTTCACTTCTGTCTTCTGGGTCTGAAAAGAGCTCTTTTTGTACAACATCCAGAATTCCAGGAAAACCCGCAGTTGCCGTTACACGGCCGCTTCTCCATTTCCAGAAACAATCTGCCCCCAACACAGTAAGAGTCTTTTTAATGACTCTGCCGGGTTGCCACTTTTGCTGTCTAACCAGGTGATGTTCGTAACAGCCAGGCACTCGCCCTTCCCTTCATAATGAACCTGCTTAATGAGGTTAAACGCCTCCTTCTAACCTCACAGACCTCACCCAGCTCCCCTCCAGATCACCCACATCCTTGAAATCTCCCTGCTCCTTGGGACCAGCTTCTGCTCTCCCATGCAGGGCAGGAGGGGTTAAAGCTACGAATGCGGACCCTCCACCTCTGTGGTTTCCAGTCCCACTTTCACCAGGACACTGTCCCCAGGGGCAGCCTCCCGCTGGAGCCCTGCGCTGCCTGCACCTCGCAGGAGCCCATCACCAGGATGCACCCGCAGCAGCACTCACAGCACAGCTCAGGCTAGACAGGCCATTTGAATTTACTGTCTTTAC
>JAAGNO010030240.1:121683-134056 GCA_033439905.1 Ceryle rudis | reverse complement strand
GAGCAGAGCCCGACCCCCCCTGGCTCCAGCCTCCTGTCAGGAGCTGGCAGAGCCAGAAGGTCTCCCCTGAGCCTCCTGCTCTCCAGGCTCCACAGGCCCAGAGTGCTGAGGTTTAGCCAAGAAAAGTGCTGTATAAACACAGGCCTCACTGGGAGAGCTCCTTCCAGAGCGACACCAGCCAGTACCAACGCTCTGTTTGCAGCCAGAACCAGTGAAAAAAAAAACCATGCAAAGCAGAGAAAAAGGAGATTTATCCAGAAGGGGATGTCACCTTGTCACGGGCTGCGGCTGGGTGCGGGCAGTTGGAAGGTTACGAGCTGATCCACCCAAGATGCTTAAACCAGCAAAATCTTTCCAGCGAGCGACTTCATTGTGCTCCAGAGCTCTGCTCACTGACCAGAAGACGTCTCCCCCACAAACAAGCAGCCGGAGGGAGGCCGCCGCTCCCGAGCCAGCGGCCGACACCGAGGGACGAACTGTGAGGGTACGAGGGCCCGCTGGGGCTACAGACACGACTGGGGCAGGGGCAGTGTTAGTGCAGCGGCAGCAGCCTCACAGAGCTGCCCCCACAAAGAATTTCTGCCAAACGAGGGCAGTTTTAAGAGGTGATCTGGAAAAAGGAGGAGGTTTTCCCGAGGCGTGCGGGGCGAGCGCGGCGCAAGGGGCAGCACAGCTCCCCAGAGGGGTGGCTGGTTCACAGCACCCGCCCAGCCAGCACGGACAGAAGCAGCAGAGGCATTTTGTAGCCTAACAACTGAGTGCTGAGCACCCGCTGGAGAGAAAGCCCTGGGGCTGTGAAAGGAAGTGGGAAAAATCCTACAGGAAAAAGAATATTTAAAAAAAAAAAAAAAAAGGTGGGGGCTTTTCCCTCTGCAGGATTGTGAACCCAAAGCGCAGCGGGCGCTGGGGACAGGCAGAAGTGAAACTCCTCGTCCTCGTTTTGGACTTGAGGAGGAAGGGCGAGCAGCAGTGGATGGGAGGCAGGGCAGACCTGGCAGCTGCGCCGCGTCCAGCTCCTCGCGGGACGCACCCGTGAGGGGGGCACCCCGGGCAGCCACCCTACCTTCTTTTTCCTCTTTGGCATCAACGACCTGACATTCAGACCAGTTCTCCACCACTTCCCTGCAAACATCGTTCAGGAGATCTTCCTCCTGGGGAGGGAAAAGAGATTTGTCAGTCTCGGAACAAGGCTGTTCTGCTACAAACGGGCAGATACGAAAAGTCCTGCACAGACCCAGAGCACCCAGCAACGAGCACAACCAGCACAGATCTTCACACTGCTCGAGGAACACACACAGGACTTTCGGGCAACACAAGTCACAGAACCCCAGCGTGGTGGGGTTGGAAAGGACCTCTGGGGATCATCTGGGGCCACCCCCCTGATCCACCCAGCAGGGGCACCCAGAGCAGGGGGCCCAGCAGCGCAGGGTCCAGGCGGGGTTGGGAATCTCTCCAGACAAGGAGACTCCACAGCCTCTCTGGGCAGCCTGGCACAGCCTCCCACACCCTCATACCAAACAACTTGCTCCTCCTGCTCAGAGGAAAGTTCCATGTGCAAAGTGAAACAACAGGCGCCCAACAGGCATGCGGGGCACAGCCACGAAGCGTCCACGACACAGAAGCGATCACAGGAATCGCAGGCAGCGTGTGGCTGCACAAGGTCAAGGTGTGAGCAGAAGCAACGCTTCTCCTGGCCCTGAAACACTCCTCGGAACCTTGGGTGTTTGCCGAGTGGTGAAAAGAGTTAACAAAGTGAAAGTACACGAAGGTTATGGGAAAGGTGCCGTTGGGCTCCAGTCATCTCATTTATGGGAGTTTAAATAGTTGCTGAATGACTTTATGAACTATTCAGTTTATTGCCTAAGTGACCTTCTGGAAAATGTGTAAACTGGGGAGGGAGCAACTGTAAAGCAGCCTAAGACCACGTGCACACATCTATACGTTCATATGCATCAGGTGACTGCGGCTAACAGGTGACAGACCCATCCAAAGTGACCCAGCTGGCACAGGGGACCTGACCTCCCACCTGACTCCTGCCCTGAGGCCTCTCCCACTCTGGCAGAAGCCCCAGGACCTCACACATCCTGGCTCCTCTTCTGGCATTCCTTATTTTCCCCCCAAATTAGACAAGAAATACCCTTTGCAAGATGAAAAATATCCCCGAGTCATATTCCACATGAAATACTGGGTTTTTGGAAATGTTCAAAACTTCCACCAACAAAAGGAAAGGAAAAAAAAAATAAAAAAAGTATTTTCTTGTCCTGTTTAATTTATCAAAACTTTCTTCACATTAGGAATTTCAGACTGAAAATCCACCAACTTAAGGCCAGATCATGTTTTTTTTCTCCTGTGGAGGGGGGTCTCAGACCACTCTGGCACTCAGATAAGACCCAAATCATTTTTCTCTCAAGAATACAGTGAGCAGCTCTGCCATGGCACTTCCTTAACCAAGAGTTACACACCAGCGAAGTCTCAATGGGAAAAGGAAGCACGGGGACAGAATCGGGAATTAACTTTCCTTTACCATTTGCAGTAAAAATGTAACATTTTCCCTGACCGGACCATTTTGAATGAAATAAAACTCCAACATCTCAGATGAAAAAAAATGAGGATACTTTCAACTGTGTGCAGCTGGGAGTTGAAAGAGTTAAATGGGATTTTAAAGTAGGTCTGCAAGGGCTCAGCTAGGAGAGTGTAAATTGCTGGCAAAACAATTCAGGGCTGTTGGAGCAGAATTGTATAAGCAGATTTACGTGTGTGTAAGCAGATAGCAGTGCCAAAAGCAAGGTGCTCGCAGGCTATTTGTATATACAGTGGGGACTATTTTTTGCCCCCCTTCAAAGAGCGGCAGAATAATGCAGAAGCCCTGTTGGCGCTAACGCTTGTACAAACCCCGGGAAGCCACAAGGGAAGCTCTCTGGAGTTTGGTGGTTTTGTGCAGTAATCGAACATCTCTGAACCTGCGAGGCAAAGGGAGCAAAACTGGGTTCAAGGGGGCTTTGTTTAAATTTAACACTCTAGTATATTTAATTTTTTTTAGCCAAAAAAAGCTTTGACCACGGCAGAGCGGGGTTCCTACTGCCTCAAGCAGCAGTAACTTACGAATCAGCCTTACATGGCTTATTCACTTATTTTCTCTGATTACATAAAAAAAAAAATGCCTATTTGCCATGGCAACCTCTTCATTACATGTCAGGATACCAATTCAACTCTAAAGGGCTTCTCTGCCAAAGACCCTCTAAGGTCACTGCTGCACTAAAACCTTTCAGGCACAGAATGTACACAATTCACCGAGAGAGGCACTTTTTGATATATTTAAAAAGCAATGTGGTCTCTCGCTGCAGAAGTAATATACTAAAATTCTGCCTTTGGTAGAATGTTTTTCTTCTTTTTTATATATATATATATTTTTTTTTTCCCCGTACGCAGTGGGAGAACAGCTGTAGAGATTTGTAGAGGCTTTTTGCCTGGCTGTAGTATAGATGAAAAGGTATCCCAAGGGTTTAGAGTGATATTAATTAGTGCCGGGAAAAAGAACAAAGAAAAAAAAAGAACAGCTCACTTAAATTAGGACATTAACAACCTTAATTTATGGTGGGAATATTTGATAGAATCTAGATATTTGATCTGGGTGTCAGATTTGTTTCTTCTTTAAGGAGCTACAGTAATTGAGATTCGTCTTTGCCAAATCAGGATGTTGTCAGCAAATCCTCCGTGACTGGGGAGCCTGAACCTGGCTGGATGCACAACTCCTACTTCTGCAAAGGTCTTTTCCAAGAAATGAAGTTGCAATGAATCGTCTGCCAATGGGCAACAGCCCAACGCGATAAGCGAGAGGAGGCAACTCTGCAACTGAAATAGTTCTTCTACGGGGCATAGTTAATTGCTATACAATCAGATAGCTGCGTAACACAGGCGGGAGGGACGACAACAAAGTGAATTGCACCTGACCTAGCGAGGTGGAGCTCCCTGAGATAGGCCACTGACAGAGGTGGTCACAGACATGTCCCGCGAAGGGCTGAGCGACTCGGGAGACGGCAGGTCTTGCAGAGCAGCTTCAGGACTGCACAAAACCACCGGCCAGGGGGACCCCTCAGCACGCCCTGGCTCTGCCCAGGACACACGGGGACTGCAGACGGACCCTGCCTTGCACAGAGACATTCAACCTGCAGGTACAAACTGCTGCAAATTTGCTGACTAGGGTTAACGTCACGAATGAGCGAGCCAATTCTCTGCCGAGCGACCGTAGCAGCAATCCCAACAGCTTGGCATCCTGAATTTTTTAGGTCCCAGGTTTTAGTGTTTCCAATAAAACACAGTCTGGCACCTCTCTGCTTTCCTCCCTGCCCAGAGTTTGGCACTGGAGTTTTCCAGTCCTCACCCTTGTTTTTTGTTACTGCCCTGGCCCATTTGCTACGAGAAGGAAACACAGCGAAGTCTGAGGCAACAAATGTCTGAAGAACAAGCCTGGCCTTGTGTCATTGGCTTTGTCTTTGCAATAACTCACATTCTAACTTCCCCAAGCCAAAAAACCAAGAGCAAACTACCTACGACACTCAACAGAATTTAGCAAAAGCTGAAACACTTTGTAGCTCAAGCGTGAACAAATGTGCGACGAAAGGCTAAACAAGCTGAAAGGAAGATGGTTTTGCTCGACAAGATTACGCATTTAATAAGAACCTTCTAAAGAAGCTGCTCTTTTCATCTCTAAGCAAAGAAGCCGTGTGTTGGCGCGACGGACAGCACGGCGCGGGAGCGCACTCGGGGCACGGAGCCCGCCGGCATCGCTCGCAGCAGGAGGGGAGGCAGGCGCAGGCAGTAGGATGCTTCAGAGCTGGAAACATCATTGCTGGGTAATGAAAGGAGTAAACAGCATGATGACATGTCTCAGGGCTTAGGAAGAAGTTTCAGGGATAGGAACATCCACAGCCAAGAGCATCGTTACAGCAATATTTTCACCACAAGACATTCCACAGAGCTCAGGTGCTCGAGGTACGGGACTTCCCCAGACCTAAGCCTTGTATGAAAAACTTCAACGAGAACCTTGCCTGGGTGTTAAATTAGGTGTTAGATCTGTATTTGGGATTTCAGATGACGCGTAACCTGAAACAAAGGAAAATTAACCCCTTACCCACAGGTGAGCTCAACCAAGGGGACCAACTCGCCTTCAGAAGGGCCTTTGGTGATGGAGGCAGCACCCATCTCTTGGGGGATGCTCACACAGCAAAGAAGCTTCTCACAAGCTCTCCGAGACCTTGGTCTGTTTTTCAATATCTAAAGCCTTGCGTGTTTCTTTCACCCCCCTGGTCTCTTTCGGCTGTTAAAGCTGAATCTGGTTTGTGTATCTGTTTCTTTTGCACTTGTGGATTAGCTTGTAATTATGGAATTGTACCTATGGGAACCAGGAAACTGGCCCAGAAGAATGTCTTTAGTATTTTTGTGCATGAACTCTGGGAGAAAACATCTTTGAAATCTAGAGTATCTACAGTGCGGCCTTCAGAAAACAAACTCAAGTGTTATTAAGTAACATCTGTCACCAGCCACAGACTAACATTAATTCTAGAATATTGAAAAAAAAGTATTTTTAAAAGAAACCTGTCTCCACATTGCAAACTCCCTCCTCTGCTCAGAGCTACTCTGACATTTGTTTAAAAGCTCAGTGATAGAGCACGCTCACTGACCCCGACCTTGCTCCCAGAGCCTGCACAGTTCTGCAGTTTCATTTTCCCTTTTCCAATCCTACCTGAAAACCAAGAGGGCAGGGGAGCACCGACCAGAATCCAAAGGGCTGAGACACAGAGGGCTGGGCCGTGGCTCTGGAGGGCAGGACCCTCCCCAGCTCCCCTCACCCTCTGGCCAGGGGCTGCACACCAGGAGTTGCAAGGGGATGAGCTTTTGTGTGTCACTGGGGTGGGTGCACCACAAGAACGATGCTCTTGGCATTTATTGGTGACTCTTGAACATGCGATGGTTAGAGAAATAGCTCTCCTCACCACTACTTAGGGTAGAAATAATTTTGAGAACATTTTGTGCATCAGACCCAGAACAGACAAATACAAACTACATCGGTTTGATCTTTTTTTTTTTTTTTTTTTGCTTCTCTCTGAAGCTGCTGAGAATAGAGACAATTAACTGCAAACAGGCTGCTTTGCTCTTGCCCTGTTCCTTCAGCTCATCACATGCAGTCTGGACAGAGCAGAAGCAGCAGTGTCACTGCTGTCCCTGGCTGAGACAGCAGCGTGGGGCCATTGGTGCTTTTGGGATGCAGGCCGTGGTTACTGCCTGTCCCATGCAGGGTCCAGGACCTGGGGCAGGTGAGCGCACAGGATGGGACTCTGTTCTCCTGCCCATAACTGTGACATGGCAAAATTCTCCAGGGACTTGTAGCGGGTGCCTCAGCAGTTGGCACAATTAAAGAAGAAGAGTGTGGGAGAAGGCTTCGATGCTGTCTCACGCATGTCATTTAGCCCTGGCTTGGGCTCCAAGCCAAGCCTGGGCTCCTCATCAGTCAGAATCATCTCTTTCTGCCTCTGAATATTTGTTTATACAAGTGCAATGGCTCCAGGAGACAGAGAGATGCTTTAACGGGAATGGCCAAGAGCCCAGTTGTAGGAGCACTTGTTTACTCTGGGGCATGTGCTCTGGGCTCAAACATTTACCAGACGCTGTTTTCCTCAGCATCTGTTGTGGCGAGGAGCAGTTTATACAGCGATGGCAGAACCTGTAAAAGCTCACGTCCCCGGGCCCCAGCACCCTCAGGTCCCCCATGCCCAGCGCCGCTCGATACCACACGGCTTTGCAGAAGATGATGCAAGTTTTTTCCTGACCTTGTCAGTCTCTCCCCCAGGTCTATTCTATAAATCCACCCCCAAGTCCTTTCTCTTAACAACCCCCAAGCTATCGATGTGCTATCCCCATTGCATGGCACCACTGGGGTGCCCGAGAGCTGTGCTCACACCCCAGCGCAGAGCTGCAGGGACACATCCAGTGCCTGCGGGGTCGGCGGGTCAGCGCGGTGCCATACGTTGCCGACCGCTGAAAACGCATTTTAACGGTTGTTTCTGGAATAATTAATCTCTGGTCTATTAGGAAGTCACTAAATGAAACTGTGCTGGAGAGAAGTAATTGCCTTCCCATCAAAACGAATACAGATGTATGATTAAGACTACTTGGTATTTATGTAATTTTCTCGCATCATATAAATAGAGTTGCTGTGTAGAGATGGAGCCTGTGAATCACTCATTTGGTTTATGAGATTGAATAAGCTTTGGCTGTATCAGTATTATCAGCACGGAATAAACAAGACTGACACTGGGAGAAACTATTTACCACAGGTTCTTTTACCAGAATTAATCTTTTCCAGTTAGACATAACCCAAACCACATTATTTCAAATTATGTCAAAAAAGAAATGCTTTTAGGTTAAGCATCACATAAGAGATGCTTCCAAACACCGGCAGTCTTGCAGTCCTTAGGAAGGCTTTACCCACTAACTCCAAAGGTGGGTAAAGCCTTCCTGAGGAGCACAAGACATCGCCCAGAACGCTGGTGTTTGGAAGTTGTCTGAATTAGGTTGTCTGTGTTAGGTGGAAGTAGTCGTTTCAACAAAAATATTATTTCTGAAGCGTCCCACCACCATGTTTCAGATCAGCCCATCTCTAGAGCCCTGCTGTAGAAAGTGCCACTGCTCAGCACCCCAGTGCTGCACCCCTCACTCTGCCTACAGCTGCAAGCAGCAGGCCAAAAGAGGGGGAAAAAAGCAGGAAAAAAAAAAAAAAAAGCCGTACACACTCATCTAGGGCTGTATTTGGGTTTTGGCTTTATAAATAACCACGCTAAGGTTTGTGTGCAAACAGCCCTCCCATAGAATTACCTGCCATAAATTCTCAGAGGTAAAAACACACAGGAGGGTGAAAAGTCTGAAATACGTTTCCTTTGCTCATTCAGCACAAAGTCCTCAGCTGCAAACAGAGGAAGACTCAGGCTCAGCCATCACGTGGTCACCTCCAGTTCCCCAGCACTGGGAAATGCTAAACACCCAAAATATTTCCATAGATCAGGGAATTTGGGTTTTGCATCTACAGCCAAGAGGATCACGCTGACAGGACCAGCAGAAAAGGCTGTAGATGAAATTAAAACCCAACAGAAGGCGTGTGCTATAAATGTGACTTAACTGGGGTCACCCGAAGCAAATCCACTGAGTGAAAAGAGCCGTTTGCTAAACGAGAGTGGATCCTCCTGCGCAGGCGCGTCCCGATCCCTGGCAGCTCTCAGGAGGCGGTTATTCCAACACCCTGCACCCAGGGCTGTGCTCAGGCTGGAACCCCGCAGGACCCTGCTCCCAGCTCCGGCCAGCGCACAGCCCCTCTTCCCTGCCCCTGCCACAGCTCGTTTACCCTCTCTGCATTGTGCCAGAGTTTTGGGGAAAGCTGTGAAGAAATTCCAGTGGATTTCAGCCCTGGCTTTGATCCCGGCCGCTCCCTGGGCTGGCGGCCAACCTCCCTCCCACCCCTGGGCTGGAGAAACCTCCATTGCACTTCTGTCACAACATCCCTCTGTCAAGCAGGAAGCAATCGAGTCTTAAAATCCCAACCTGGACACTGGTGTTTGATCGCAATCACCAGCGATTAACGCGCCCGTTGCGGTGGGTGAGCTCTGCGCTGCCAGCCACCCGCAGCCCCAGCTGCTGCTGCTGCGCCCGCAGGGTGGTTGGGTTTGGTGCTGCCCTGAGTCTCACTGCCCACCTGCCACGGAGCTCCGGGTTACTAGATGGGCATGGGGTCGCTGCAATTATTTACTGGAGGCTTGGGAGAAGATAAAGTGCATTAAAATGTTTAAATGAGAAGCTTTCATCACACCAGGAAACCCGAGTGCAAGCTGAACCAGGAATTGCTCTAATTTAGACTCGCTTGGGTGATTTTTGGTTTTTGTTTTGTTTCCATTTCGACTGTTTTTTGATTTCGGCCACAAAGTTTGAAAAACCTGCATCGCGACGCAGCTGCCGTGGGGAGCCCCGGCCGGCGGCTCAGACCGCACGTGGGGAGGGACGCAACATTTCCCAGTCACATCTAATTACTGCGGAGGGGCTCCCTGTCTGCTTTCCTGCTGGCAGGAAAATCCATTTCACTCAATTAACATTGACCAGAGTTATTCCACCGCTGCCCTCGCTCCTGCGCCCGCAGCAAGGAACAAGGTGGGGGGGTGTCAGGCTCCGGACCCCTCGTGGGGCTGCACTTGGGTACCTGCTTATTTCAGCTCCGTGCAGGCAAAACCCTTGGCATACTTTTAAATCCCAGGATATTTTTTAAATTATTGCCTTAATTAGGGCTTGGAATTCTTTCAAAATTATTTCTGGCTGCCTGGGATAGTTATTCATTAAAAAAATAAATCTTTAAATCTTCAGTGACTTACAGCACAATTATATTGACTTAAATATTTTGGTATATATTGCCTGACTCCAATGAGGGTGCAGAGGGAATTACAAGTCGGTCCAGAACATATTTCCAGCTACAAGCAGAACTTTTAAAAATATATAATTTAATACTAAATGCATCACTTCAAGAGAACTGCAATAATTAGCTGAGAGGGGAAATGCTGCAGAGCAGCAGCTGGAGAACAAATGCTGGAGCCCGTGTTGTGGGGAGGGCCCGAAGAAATCAATGCTTGTGTTCTGCAGGAGTGTGAGTTAGTATGTTAAGGAACATCCAGAAGTATTTAAGCAAACATTCGCCTATGAGCAGATTTAAACATGATTAAGTCTATCTCTGTAGTCACCGAGGATTAATAAACTGTACTTAAAACAGCTTTACAGAAGTTCCCTCCCAGTGTCAAGTTTGCTTCTCGGTGTCACAGCTCAGCCCGTAGCTCCTCCAGCCTCCTGCCAGATGCAGCAGCCGGTGGCTGCCAAAAGGGTTCCCCCCCCCCCCCCCCCTTATTAAACCCCCCCCCGGCCCCCGGCCCCCCGGGGCAATTCCGTTCAGTTCCCCCCCCTCCCCCCAGTTAATAAGCCCCAGCCTGGCCACGAGCCCACGGGATCTTCTGATGGCCAGCGAGTACCTCCTAAAAAAACCATCCTGACGTCAGTTTCAGCGGTAAGGCAGGTAAGCCCCAAAATTTCCCCTGTTTTATTCTATCCAAAACTCAAGCCTAAATATGCTGGAAATACAGCTACATCCATGGAAAACACCCGGAGATGTTATCAGTAGCTACCTGAAACTTCAGCTCTATCCTTAGCATCCGCTTCACAGCTCAAGGGACGATGGGTCACAGGGGAAAACATTGGCAGGCGCTTTCCTTGTCAGAGCCTCGCTGCAGGAAAAAACAGGTCATCGCAGCCACCGAAACGGAGGCCTGAGTCACACGGCAGCTTCTGCTCCGCGCTGCCTGCCAGCGTGAGCTCCGGCGGCGGGACGGACACCCAGGCTCCCGGCAAAGGAAAAAGGCAGCATCAAAGCCGCTTGCCACAAACTACTGGTGCAGGGGTGAGTTGGTGGAGCAGAGATGCTCTTCTCAGCAGGTGTGGCCTTCGCTGCCCCACGTACTTCTCAAGAAACGGCTGGTTTATTGCGTGAATCGCGCAATGAGTGTTCATCACAAGAACGTGTGAAATTACTCCACAGGGTAAAAATGACAATTCATAATCAGAGTGGGTTTGTTTGTTTGGGTTTTTAAAGGTGTCTGGCTGGGGTTCTGTTAAATAATGAAGGACTTTCCCTAAACTAATATCGACAATTAGTTAATGCAGGTGGGCGTGCTCTGACCACGCATGTCATTTCCAAACGAAAAGCCTCCTGTCTGAGCAGCGGGGGGTTGGGTGTCCTGACCAGCACAGGCTGGTTTTCACCTCCACATCTCCTCTGGGCTCCAGTGTGAATTTGCTGTTTCCTGCCCCGAGTATCAGTAACCGCCTCGACGATCTTCAGAGGTCCCTTCCAACCCCTAACATCCTGGGATTCTGTGAACGGACAAGCGAAGCTCAGACCCATCTCCTTTTCCACCTTTGTCTATCACCACGCTGGCCAAGGCTCCCAGGAATCCTTTACCACGGATTTTACTTGTTCCTAAGTTTCATTATTTCTGTTGCCTTACAATGAGAAAAAAAACCAATCCATCATCTGAAGGAGGTGCTTGCCAAGATTCGGGAGGGCAGCTTTTTCATATGGAGCTTCCAAGGAGGAGAACTGGGCTCCAGGGGCAAAGAGCTTTGCAATATCTAAATGCTTATTCTCAGTTCAGGGTTTTAACTGAAGCAGAGCTTTTTCTTAGTTCAGGAGAACTGTTCGACTCAATTAGCAAATGCGTTGCCGCTCCCGTACAAGCAAAACTGGGAAGTTCAGTTTTTGATGAATAGGTTGAAAGTCCCCACTCACAGCAAAAAGGGTTTCTCATAAAAAGAAAAAGCATAATGTTTTTTAAATAGGAAAAAAAGATAAGTTACTGACTGGACTGATTCCTAATGCTTTTACGTGGCCGAGGGGGAATAACCACTCCATCGTCCTAGTGTTTCGGATGGGGCACGTCAGTTCCTACCCTTCCCCGAGGAGGCTGGAATCACACAGCCCAAGCAAGCACTTCACCTCTCAAGCTGACAAGGAGCGAGTGAGGCACGAGTGGACTTGCTGGGACAACACCGCTGTGCAGTCGTTTCCAGCCATGCAGCGAAGCACTGAGCAACATCAGCTCGGCCAGTCCTCTTAGTGCAAGAGCTTCCTCAAGCTGGGGCAGCTGAAGAGAAGAATGTAAATTCACTTCCAGGGACAGAGCGAGTGATGCCAGGACTTGGGTTTGTGTTCAGGTGCTGGGTGCCACCCTGCCCACGCTGCTGTGGGAGGGTCCTGCCCCTGGTTAGTACCTGGTGCTTGTTTCAGGATTTTCTGCTGTGCAGCTGGAACATTCCTCTTTTGGTGCTCTAAAAGCACCAAAGTTTTACCAGATAGTGAAAATTACAGCCCAGCTCAAGTGGTTTGCTGATCCCTGCCCCACCGGCTGAGCTCTCGGGGACCTGCACTTATTGCTAAGACCTGGGAGCTTCCCGGATGCTCCCCTGCCTCCCTTGGCACCAGCTCTGCCGAAAGCCCCCAGCCTGACACCAAACCTGCCGCTTGTGTTTCTCCTGCCTCTTTTATCTGCTCATCAGAGTAGCAAAAATAATTAAATCAGTTACCCGAGTAGTGGGAATGAACTTTATACAGCTGAGGAGACTCATCCCCTTTCAAACTATCTTACTTCTACCTTCCAACAGTGGAATGAGTCAGCTTCTCGTAGGATTTGTATACTGATGTATATAAACACACATACATATGTATCTGTAGAAAGATTACCAAACAGCATAGAATTGTTTAGATTGGAAAAGACCTTTCAGATCATCAAGTCCA
>JAAGNO010030240.1:72833-109386 GCA_033439905.1 Ceryle rudis | reverse complement strand
TAACCCTTGATGGTAGTATCTGCCCAAAGTCATCAAGGACTTCTCCCCTAAAGGCTTTTGCTTTGGTTGTTATTATTTACTGGGCAAACAGATTGCTCCAAGCTAGTATTATTCTCTAGTAATAATTGGTGATATGTAACTTGTTGGGGTGTTTTTTCAGAAAAATGTACTCTGTTTAGGAAAATATTGATTATAATTGAGATGCTAATTTAAACACATTTATTTGTTAGCTATTTATGGCTGCGCACATTGTAGCCTCGCTTTAAAAAAGTTGCAGTATGATTTAACTGGCAACGAGCTTAAAAAAATAAAGGTGTCATAAATTGTCATTATTTAAACAAAGAAGAGAAAGAATAAAAGCAGGGATAAAAATACGAGGAAAACCAAGAAGGGCAAGACACGGAAAACGACAATGGGTGCGTTTAGACACACACCTGTACATCAGCTTTTTAATGGGAAGGAAAAGGATGAAAATATCAAAAAGGTTCTTTGTATGAGCTTCAGAAGTTCTACTGGTTTCGGATCTCAAGGTGACTGATCAAATGTTGGGGTGTTTCCTCCCCTGTGTATAAATTAACAGGGATGAGAAGCAAGGAATGAAAAGAAAGATTAAAATTATGGTTTTGATTACAGAAGGTCATGTTAAACGGTCTATTTCTGATGAGAAATTCCAGCTGAAACGGGAGTGTGAACGGGTATACACCTATATGAAGAGCAAGCTGCAGAGCGGGGAAATCGGTGAAATTGCTTTTTGCTGACTTGATTTCGGTGCTCGAGCAAACCCCAGCGTCAGCGCCAGATCTGGCAGCACAGGAGGCGATGAAGCGAGAGCTGGAATTTAGGCGATGGTGGTTGAAACTCTGAGAAAGCCACGCAGGGTGTAGCTGGCAAGTGAGCCAAGGATGCGCCTGGTTTCCGACCATGCCTACACGTGGTGCAGGGAGAAGAAGGAAAATGATATGCAATTACACTTTGCTACTAGGTCGTGGGGGATGAGGTGAAAAACAGAAGGTGTTTCAGGCCCAGGCGGGTTCCTCGGCAGTTGGTTCCCAGCTTGAGAAGTTGAGTACGTGCAGATAGAGCACGCTAGAGCTGATGTCAAAGAGCCCGGCAGAGCGAGTTGCAGCCAATCGATTTGAATATTTACTGCTTAGTGGCTGTGCAGAGACCTCAACACCAGCATGTGGCCAGTTGTCTGGTCAAAACTAACCAACAGAAACAACTCAACAGCTGAGCAAAACCAGAGATAAAAATCCATTCCTTAAATATCAGTGTTATGCAAAAGCTTATAAGGCATCAGAAATCAGCTGAAAAATACCACAGATTTTTGTCTAAGAGCACAGCTAGGCGGGTAGGCAGATGCATGTCAGTGCCTGCACACATGCAGCGTCAGGTGCCGGTTTCCAGCGGTTCTCAGTGACTAATTACAGCCTTTGCAATTACCACAGTACTGTTATGATTCTATAAACAATAACACTTTGTTCACCGAATGCTGAAAACTTCATTTGCTTATCACATTGCTTTCAGGAGCAAAACAAATAAGGATCCTGAGAGTGACCCACTTTTTTTCCCCTAAACCGTCAGATGGTCCTTCAACGGAGAAAGGTCAAGAAGCTGCTGTAGGAGAACCCATGTAAAACCTCCTTCCCATCGACAGCGCTTGCTCGCCCCAGTTTGGTATTGGCTCAGTGCTGAAAGTGCACCAAAAGTTCTCGATGGAAAACGTGCAAGTTGCAGGATGGTGAACTGCAGGGTGAGACCGCGCCTGGCGGACAGACCGTCCGGCTGTCAAAACCTTCTGCCATTTCTTTTCTGTTGCATTTCCCAGTCACGAGTATCTTACTGCAATTCAAGGGCTGAAGTAGTCCGTTAAAACAACACATTGTATTAAAACCGAAAGGAATTTATCTATTGTATGAGTCTTGGAAGTGCAGCTGAGGAAAACACTGCCATGAAACTCCTGATAAAATATCACAAGCTGGCCATCCTGAGACTAAATGTGGGTAAATAACAGGTCAGAAAACAGAGCTGCACCTTGCTGACGGACCGTCTTCAGGCTGGATCCATTGTCAGTGTTTTCACCTGCGCTCCCTGTACAAAGAACTCCTCTCAATGTTGCCTTCAGCTGCATGCGGGTCTGGTTTCTGCAGACACAGAGATTCCTCTTTCCTTGGTGAACACCTCATGGGATACTGTAGGAAACGAAACCAGGTTGTGATGTCACCATCTTCAATTTATACAATTTCTATCCTCTCGATTTTTGGACATAACCAGTGGCTTTATGGTTTCTGTACTGGAGTACTTGGTGTTGGGCCTCACAGGGCACTCTGTGAGATGCAGGAGCATTGGGCCTAATTTACTGTGGGGCCTTGCAAGTAGTGGCTTAGCTAGGACTCCCCAGAAGCCCAGCCCAGCTCAGCCCAGCCCAGCCCTGCATGCCTGCTCACTCACAAACCCTCATGCCTGTCCCACCAGTGCCTGCCATCCAGCAGATCCCCAGGTAGCCTCCCAGTCCCTCCCAAGGCATCTGTTACTGATCCCAAACACCAGCCCAGCCTTCTGCCACCTGGAATGTGTTTCAAGTGCTGACTCAGGGCCGACCATGAGCCTCCAAAGCCACCGGCACCACCTGGGGCTGGTTGCTACTAAAACCCGCCCTTAGCATTGAGCTCAGCGCGTCTCAAGTGCATTTTCCTGCAGTTTGTACCTCCTGGAGCCAGTCCATACTGCCTGTAACTTGGGATGACTGCTCAGTCCCAAATCTAACCCTTACGCAGGCGAGTTTATACCGGTTGGCTCCGACCTCAAACGCAAGCTCGCGTTGGGTAAGGACTCAGCTATGCAGGACAGTCTGAAAAGCCCTCCCAGGACAATAGGCAGTTTTGCTGTAGCGTTTGCTGACAGCCAGCCAGGAATTCTTCACGAATGTATATGCAATTATTCTCATGTTCCCTGGCCTTGCGTGAACCTCCAAAGTGTCCGCAGGGGAATGATCCTCCCAGCACACCAGCAAGCCCTGCAGGTGGGGTGTGGGCTCCTCGCTGCTGTGCCCGGGCACAGGAGCCGCAACCGTCGGACCCTCTGCGGCAGCCGGCTCGGGCTGACCGCTGCAGGGAGCAGGGCTGGGCAGGAGAGAAGAATGGTGATTTTTTTCCCCCGAGAAGTACAACAGAAGTTCTGTTTCTCATGATCACCATCAACAGGGCTGTGTAAGTTGTCGCTGGGCCGGTTAAATGTCCATGGCAGTGGTCAGGGGCACATCGTGACACACCGCCGAACTGTCACCCCGACCCTGACTACACCCCTCAGCCCTCCACTCGCTGTCTTTAGGAATATTAAGTTATATTTTGATCTGGGTGCTATCACTGCTCACCTCACCTCCTTTCCACTCACAGCTGCTGAGAACATTCTGACAGGTTCACCAGGTAAGGCTTTATTCCTTTAAAAAGTAAACTAGAGAAGCCATCTGGACTATTTTTTTCAAACCAACTCGAACTCCTCCAGCTGTTGTGTGACCTCATCCTTTATTAATTTCTGTAGACTTGTATTTACCATTGAGATCAACCTTACAAGTGTATAATTTCCTGGTATCTTTCCAGCTACTTTATTAAAGATTGGGGTTAGAGATTCACCCCCCTTGAGTCCCTCGATAACCCTCCTTCTCTCGCAGGAGTTGTTAAGGAGCAGATGATGCATCACAGGTTCCTTTATAGCAACAATAATTGTTCTACTCAGAAGCAACTGCAGCTTATATATTGCAGTTTTTCTGAAATTGTTTTTCTCCTTTCCCTTATTGCTAAGGAAGATATTGGCACCAAAATGTGATTTGAGAGCTCATGTTCTCTTATTTTCGCCCCTACCTGAAGCCAGTGCAGATGCTACGTTTGCGATGCCACCGCTGACATCTGTGTAACCGAATCCAGCCTCATAAACAGGAAGCAGAAGTGACAGCAGCAATTTCAATAGGTGCCTTTCTTCTGCTGAAGCCATTATTTCAGACAGGAGGTATAAGTCACACCGTCTCTGAAGTGTCCACTTCCAAGTCTATGGCAATCCTCAGTGACATGGACATGCCCCAGCCCTTGGCCTCGCTGAGAGCCTGGCGGCTTTCCCCGGGGCGTTTGGAGCTGGCGAGTCTCTGGTTTGGGGCAGGAAAAGGGAGAGTGCTCATCACTACAGGAGACCGTAAGATGATTTTTGTGTCTGCCGGGAAGGGCTGTCTGTTTGCGCAGCAGCAGCAGAAGTGTTCATAAACCCTTCCAGTGCAGCTATGGGTTCATTACCCAAACCCCAGACTGGTTTTCCTGCACCAGTTATCTCAGTGCATTCACTCTGGATGTGCCACCGGCCTCCTGGGCCAGGCCACCAGCCAGGGCATCCTCCAGGGAGGCTCATTTACGGTGTGCTTACCCCATTTAATTATGGCCACTGGCCCCCCATCTTTGATCTCACAGGTGGTATTTTCAATGGTGGGTGTCAGACCCCAGCACTCAGAAGCGTTGAGCGAAGGAGACTCTCCACCCACTTCATGATCCTGTGCTATGGCCAACATCACGCTCTGAAGCAAGGATAAAATTTGAGTATAACCCCAGTTCCTGCCCTTCTCTGCTGGAGCAGCACCGTGCAAACACCCCCCACTAGCACCACGAGGTGACAAGTGACTGGCACACGCTGGCTCCGAGCAGGGGCCACTTCCCTCCACATAGGAGCTGATAGCTAAAAAATGCAGAAATGGACAGGAATAAAGAAAAAAAAACCTGTGTGAAATATATAAAATCTGAAGGAGAAATCTTACTGTTCATAATATTTAGGATTTACAATCCATTTATAATCCAAAGTCTCATCTCAATTTATATTTACAGTCCCTCACCTTTTCTGCTCTAGTGGCAGGATACCACTCAGCAGCCCAGGGCAGATCTTCAAACGGCAGTGTAATGACAGGATGTGTTTGTCGTGTCCTTTCTATAGATTACGTTATTCTTTATAGAATAGAACCACAGAATGGTTTGAGTTGGAAGGGACCTTAAAAAGGGACCCTGCCACGGGCAGGGGCACCTCCCACTAGAGCAGGTCGCTCAGAGCCCCATCCAACCTGGCTTTGAACACTTCCAGGGAGGGCAATACTCATGTGGGTCCTCAACTAATTGCAGGAATGGTGATATACCAGAAATGTGAACATTTCATTCTGGCTTGTGGAGGAGGGAGAGGAAAATCCTCCTCATCTAGGACAGCCACGCAACAGTCCAGCACGAGAAGCGATTGGAACTACAGCAAAAAGGGGCACAGGGGCTGTGGCAGAGCATCCCTCCCCCCAGACAGCCTGGTGTGAGACATGGGGCAGGGCATGGCCATGCTTCCTGGAGGCATCTGAGCGGAGTCCAACCTGGGACAAAGAGCCTTTCAGCAGACCCTCAGCTCAGCCCAGCAGGGAGAGGCGGATAATGGGCAGCATTTGTTCGAGCTTTATTGGAAACACAGAGATTGCATTTAACATATCAAGGGGTATAAAGTAAATGGGTGATTTATAAATATTTGCATCCTGTAATTGCCTTTAGGAAAGATCAGCTGGGTTAAATCGCACCGGGGCCATTTTCTGTGAGGAACAGCAGAATTGTTAACAGGTTTCATTTCCACCACTCAAGCAGCTAATGTGAAATCCCTCAGTCTGAGCACAATTCTGCTTCAAAATGGCACTTCCCGGGGGAGCACCTCTAATCGGACGTGTTCTCTCCAGGTTCATATGGGAAATGACTTCCCAGACTGGAGGTTGCTGGGATGAGTCTCACTGTTAGGACATGGTACTCCCGAGCGAAAGGAAGCACAGTGTATGGCTCTCCGTGGGGACGAGGAAGCCAGCAGCTGGAAATTGATGTGGACCCAGCTGCTCATCTCCAGACTCTTTCTGGGATGAGTGAAGGGAGCTGAACAGGTCTGGGTTGGACCTCTTCAGGTGTTCCTGGTTTTTGATACCATAATGCAGGATAAAGCAACATCCCGACTTGTGTTTAAGGGTTAATTCTCAATTTATTGAATCAATTCCAACCAGTTACTGAGGCCAGTCTGAGGTGGGGACTACTGAAAGTGGCCCAACAACCCATTGCTTTTCTCCTGGCTGGAAAGGTAGGCGCCTCTGAGACTTGTATGAAGACTTATGGACGTGATCAAATATTTAAATCTTATTCAGTAGCTGTTTCCTTTCTGCTAGGAGGTACTTTTTCAACATTTCAACTGCATTGTAGAGGGCTGCAAATGAAGAAGAGAAGCAAAACGCTGGGAAGAAGGTGAGGACACTGTAACCCCGTAGGTGACGTGAACCTTATGAACCATTATGAACTTATGAAGTCAGAGGAGCTTCAGCCCAGACTCCTAGCCTTGGGAAGGCCTGGGTGCAAATGCTGTGGCTTGGGCTAACATCAATTCAAAACTCCTTTTCTATATGGAATTAATAACCCCCAGCTCTGAGTGGCAGGTGCTGCGGTGCACACTCTGTGCTGACCCGCAGCTGCATCGCTGGGTGCGGAACCTGGAGGGACTGCAGTGGATGGAAGGAAAAGCTGTTATGTGAGAAGCTCTTTCCTCTGTCTACACTATAACCAGCGCTTCTGGAAAGAGGCCACCTAAGTAGTACAATATTTGCTAACGTGATAACAAAATAAGAGCAAACCCTTCACTTTTCAGTGAGAGAACTAACAAAATTTCTTCCTTTTCAACAAACAATAGGAAAAAAAATGCTTATCCTAAGAAATGCTGGCAGCCCATCACCATTCCCAGGACCTTCGTATGTTCTGGGCATATTGAATTGATCCAGAACTTCACAGCTGAGGGATAAAGTCTGGTCCCAGTGAAGCCAGTTGTCTTCTAGCCTCATCTCCAGCACAGCCAGGACTTCACGCTAATACTCTGCTCTAACTCTGCAAATCTTTGGCTCAAGCAGAGAAGTCTGTTGTTGATAGGACTGGAAACATGATGTGGGGTAAGGGATGAAATACCAAGGGAAGATTGGAGGATTTTAATAACGCCTATTTTTATATCTACTAGATGCCAACCATCTGAGCTAATAGAATATAATTGGAAGACTAGATTTAGTCATTTTCTTTATTATTAGGTCTTGATGTACTTCTGTCAACTCCAAAATACTCATTACATGTAATTAGGAAGAAGATTAGAGTGCTGTTAAGATGCAGAATAATGATGGAGCTCAATAAGGGCCACTGGAAAAAACAACCCACTTAGGAAAATGTCTCAAAAGTGCTGAGCAAAAGAGGGCATTTAAAAAAAAAAATGATAAAGATGAGAGCTGGTGCTAAATAATGAAGATGAGCCTTTGAAGTGGGAAGGAGTTGATATGCAGAATCAAAGCATTTGATGACTCTACCTCCCTCTAAAATGAATCTCTTGTGTTTATTTAGACGGCTGAAGTAACATTAGTAGGATAATTCCCTAGGAGCTACCCTCTGTGTCTTTTTCATAAACTCCCACCCCAAATGGCATAATTAATTTCACAGTTGTATAGAAGAATAATAAGAAAAAATCCACCCTTCGGGAGGTAGGTGGTAATTTCTATCTGATAGAAATTGTGATTAGACACAGCATATAAAACTTTCTGATAATTTATTCACCAGAAATTGCCGTGTTATACCTATCAGAGGGCTGGTGATATGAAACTTAACAAGCTGATATTTCACTCTGATTTCCTTGAGCATGGTCCAATTTAGTAAATCTAAATTCTAGATTAACTTTAATATGAAGCAGGATTCTTATATTTCAGAGTAATGTATGTCAGAACGCATGAAACAGATAATGGGACACCTAACAGTCATACTTCGTTAAGAAGGAAAGCAGGTTAAGAAGGAAAAGAAGAAAATTTCTGAAATTTCTGTCGCACTAGGGGATAAAAGACAAGAAGGAGGAGCGAGGCTGTCTCTGTACCACTGCACAAAGCCACACACCACAAGGCGCTACAGACATGGGAGTCTATTTCTGCTTCTGTCACCAACTCCCCATATGACATCAGATGAATTAATTCAGGACAGAAGCGATTTTCCGACAGGTACATATTAAATAGCCCGGGTGGAAGGAGGGGACAGCCTGGCTGGAGCAGCGTGGGCTGTGCGGAGATGTACGGGACAGACCTCCCATGGGTGGGAGGAGGGTTCCCCTCCCAGACCTGCGCTGTGGGTGCTGGGGATGGCACCGTGTCCCGGGGGCAGGAGGGTGTCTGACTCCCACCCGGGGACTTTCATTGTCAGAGGTGGGGATGGGAAGGCTGCAGGTAGCGCAGAGCGGTTTCAAACCATCCTCCAAAATAAAGCACGCGCATAAGTGATGCTAAGCTGCCTGAGGAGCCGGGGGCTTGGGAGAGAGCAGGGAGACAAGGTTTACTCAGGACACCTCCCTCCAAAATATTCCTGCAACAGATCTACCAGTGCAATGGGGGGAAGCATTGACAGCCCAGATGAGCTTCTTCCAGACCTGCTGCTCCCCACACAGCTGAGCAAGTGAGAGGGAAGAGTCTGGGGCAAAGGGAATCCCCTCTGCTCCAGGGACACAGCACAATGGCCAAGGGACCCTACATGTCCTTTTCTTTCCTTCCTCAAATCTGCAGAACAGCAGGCGCCATCTGCTTCCCTGCCTGCAGCTGGGGAGGCAGAATATACACGAGCAAAAGGGCTGGGAATGGACCAAAATGCAGGTGATTAACCCCAAAATGACACTGGTGGGGCGGCCACTCCTTCGAGCTGGGGTGGCGGTGACAGCGGTGCGTGCCCGTGGGTGCCGTGGTCGGGGAGCCTGCCGTGTTTGGGCAGTTACTGCTGCAGCCCAGTCAATCTCCTCATCTCAGTTTATAAGTATCTGTGACTCACAGACGTTTTTCCTGCTCCTTAATTGCCAGTTTCCTGAGAAACCATCGCAGGCAGCCAATCGGCTGCAGAATTATGACTTGGTGACTGGATGCAATTGGGAAAAATAAATCGAGCGTTATTGGTAAATTGAACAGCGCTTTCCTAAGTGCATCACGTATTTATAAACACCTCCAGCTGCAGAAGCAGAGAACCCCCTCGCCTTGCTGGAAGAGGTCTCCAAAGGTCACATTTCTCTCCCCTCTGCCTCTCTACTACCTGTCTGTGATGAAGGGTGCACGTGGCGGGTACGTTGGTGGCCCCCATGCCTGGAGACAACACGCTCACTATGAGGCACAGGCACCTGCTAACCCCAGAGGAGCCTGGACCAGGAAGGTGATTTGGCTGAAAGTCACCTCTCCCACCCTGGGTTACTGTTGAGCTGGAGGTGTTGCACGTGCACGCTCACCACCCAGCTGCACAGTGAGCAGGGAGGGGGCTGGGCCAGGAGAAGGGGACAGTGACAGGGTTGGAGCAGTGACTGGTGCAGCAGGAGCGATGCTGGGGGCTGCGGCTTCAGGCCAGTCATGGAATCTCTGTGTTTTGATCTCCACATCTATAAAATGGGACCAGTAATGCAGGGATCTGCCAGAAATGGGCACTACAACCCTTTTAGCCTGAGTTTTACTTTTAACAACAACCTGTGGTGAGGGCAACGAGGCACCCAGCGCACTATGGCTCACTGGAAGGAAAAACCCATAGCCACATCCCAGCACAGAGTGTGCAGCTTAGGCAGATTCTGTAGCCAAGAGTGGGCTGAGGAGGGTGAACCTCCCACCTCACCCCAGCTTTGCTCGCTCTGCTCCTCTTCCCTGCTCCCTGATGCGTGTGGGGGGGTACTGGGAGGGCACAGCTGGGGTGCTGCGGGGTCCCTGGGGTGCTGTGGGGTCTGCACCTTGGCACAGCAGGCAGGGAAGGGCAGGGCAGCTGCCCATTCTGGCAGCAGCAAGTGTCGCATTGCCTCAGCTGCCTCATTTGGCTCTCCTCTGTGTTTCTGAACCTTGATTTGAACCACAGAATCACAGAAGGGTTTGGGTTGGAAGGGACCTTAAAGCTCATCTTGTTCCAACCCCCCTGCCGTGGGCAGGGGCACCTCCCACTAGAGCAGGTCGCTCACAGCCCCATCCAACCTGCCCTTGAACACCCCCAGGGATGGAGCATCCACAGCTTCCCTGGGCAGCCTGTGCCAGGGCCTCACCATTCTCAGAGTAAATAACTTCTTCCCAATTTCCAATTCCAATGTTCCAGTTTCAAGCCATTACTCCTCATCCTAGCACTACAAGCCCTTGTAAAAATTCCCTCCTCAGCTTTCTTGCAGCCCCCTTCAGACACTGAAAGGCTCCCCTGGAGCCTTCTTTTCTCCAGGTTGAACAACCCCAACTCTCTCAGCCTGAATCCTTTATCTCCTTAACCATGCTGGCTTCCCAAGAGCCCTTATGGATTGGTACAGTAATTTCAATAAACATACTGAAATCCTCGGAGAAACCACAATACGGTGGTATTGTTATTATTTTAGTTATTCAGCATTGTTATAAAAGTGATGCACAAGATCTAAATAAGAGAGAGAAGACAATCTCTGCCATCAGTATTAGTCACTGCTCAATTACAGCTTCATTCAAAGCCATTAATTGGTAGAAAGAAATAAGCCTGTGAAGTCACTTTAGCCCAGCATGTAATTTCCTTTATTCTTTTAATAAGTGATTATGTTTGGGAAGCTTGAAAGTCTTTTTTAGCAGTCATTTGGTAAAGCCACTCTAACAGTTGTTAAAAGGCTAGGAAACACAATGTCGGTTAATTTTGGATGAGATCATGGGGAGCCGGGGGAAAGGATATATATATATAAAAAAAAATCTAATGGCATAAAAGAAAATGGTAAGTTGGAGCAGCGCAGCACCTAAACAACTGCGTGACACGTTCGGTGATTCAGCCCGGCAGGCGAGGTAATTGGAGAGCCGTGTACTGATCCGGTTTCTCCAAAGAGTACGAGCAGCCGATGTACCCACGGCCTGCCTCCCCGCAGCTGGGTGTCAGAACTGCCTGTCTGAAGACCTCAAATTGCCAGTACCTTTAGTGCTTCAATTATTGAACATTACGATAGTGGGCAGCGCAAATCCTCTGTTCCTTCTCCCAGCGCTCGAATCAGAGCGATATGAGACCCTCCCACCCTCCTCCTGCTGCCTGCAGCCGGGAAACTGAGGCAGGAGGCCAAGGGACCGGCTCTTGGGTGGGTGTGTGGGATCACTGGGAGCATCCTCCCATGGATGCGCTGAGCAGGGATTACTCTGGCCACCCTGAGTAATGCCAGAGAGCGGCTGTGAGCCCTGTGCTCACAAAGCTAACGCTGACACCAGTGGGCTGAGGATGAGCAGCTGGGGGACCCGCTCTGCTGCCCTGGAGCTGCAAGTCCCTCTCTGGAGGATGAGTTTTATCAGTTGCCTAAAATGCATATGTCTACCTTAAATGCTCTGAAAACATGTGTGTTTCAGCTGGGTACGGATCAGACTGAAAGTCCTGGATGGGGAATAATTTCAATGAGGGGTCTTGGAAATAGTTTGTTTCCTTTCTTCCCTCAAACCAAATGGATCATTTTTCTGCAGGACGACACTCAGTCTTTGTTTCTGCCCTCAGACCCGGAGCTCAAATCATGGTTCTGATCAAGATCAAAATAATTTCAGCTGGCCAACACTCCTCGTTTGACATTCCACCTGTTTGAAGCAAAATTGGAAAGGGTATTTATGATGAAGATTAGCTCATGGCCATTAAGTGGTCTGGGCTGAAGATGGATATGCGCTGTCAAAGCGCTGGTGGTGATTTATCTCAGCGGAATGTTTCCCCAGCTATATGAAGTTACTGCCACAGAGCTCTTCTGGCAGAAGAAATCTGTGAATGTTCCTGAGCTTTTGCAAAGCCGAAGAACTGACCCTAAAATGCTTTTGTAAAAGCAAGAGGGGAGATCTTGCATTTCCCCTGTCTCAGACCGAGTTGTCAGAATTACTCGGCACTGGAGCAGTACTAAACAGCTGGGGGGGTGGGGTGGAGAAAAGGAAATTAATTGTTTCTACAATCTTCATTGGTCAGAGAAGAAGGGGTTTGAAAACAACCTGACAGTTGCAGAAAATTCAAAACGGCTACACATAAAAAATTCCATGCAAGTGATTGCAGCGAGGGAGCAGCAGATGAACTGTGCTGCATCAGCAGACCATCCACGCTGGATCAGCCCCCTCGGTCAGTCTCTTCCAGGATCTTCTCTCTGCTGTGAGCAGCAGCAGATTGTGGATGCTCAGAGAACAGCACTAAGCTTTCTCCCTAGACATGCTCCTGGCTTCTGGCAGTTAGGAGCAGAAGGAGCTGGGGAGCAGAAGCTGTTACCTCCTTCATAATCTCTGAGAGTCACCGTGCTTAGCATGTGCTTGATGGAAAAAGGGATAATAAACCTCTTCACTGCCCAGTCTTTTCCTTTTCACTGGAACTCTGTCCTCCTGGACAGGGAGTCAGAGACAGGCACCACAACAATGGCATCAAGAGCAGGGATGATCCTGAGATGAGGTCTGGAGAGGACATGTCCTGCTACAGACCCCCCCAGCAGTGCCAAGGTAGAGGGAGACAAGAAGCACCACTGAGATGAACGATCCTATTCAGACCTCGCTGTGTTACTGTTTCCAGCAATATTTGTCTCATCTTTCAGATGAAATCACTGTATTGGAGTGGATGGATTTCTTCACACTTCTCTTAAAAAAAACATTTCAGTTTGAGCGTCTGATTTCCCACGTACCAGACCATCGGCAGTGCTATTGCAGATTCCCGCAGGAGAAGAACATTGTGGGAATAGGTTATTGATCGCATCATTTAGATCATTTGTTCAAGAAATTTCCAAAAGAAAGACTGTTCCCTTCTTTCCCACAGCAGCACTTTTGAAAATCTCCTACTGCATTTTTCTTTCTGAATAAACCAGATCAAACTGCCTCAAGAGGGGTTTGCCATCTTTACATTTGCTCCAGCATAGAAAACTTTTATCTTCTATGAGGAGAAAAATATCAAAGCAGCTCAGTGAAGTGCTGAGCAGACAGGCACAAACCTAAAGATGGATATACAAGTTCAAACCTTTCAAACCCTCAAAATAAATCAAGATGACAACAGTCCCAAAACATCAGAAAACCTCAGACTTATGAAAAGCAGAGTATCATAAGTTGAGAAGTTTCTTACTCAAATCTGTGGAAACGATGGAACGTGTTTCATATTGCACAGAGGAGAGCAACAGCCGTCCGGCTCCCGGAGCTTGCTGGCCGCCTGCAGCCCTCATCCCATGGATGGAGGTGGGACATGGGCAGACAGGCAGGGAGAAGCTGCGGGGTGGTGGTCGGGGAACTCGCTATGCCCATGCCAAACCTTGCAGAAAAGCTACACCGAAACCATAACAGCTCCAAGGGCCAACGCTGATGATTTAATAAGCAGAGGGGACAGCGTGGTGTTCCCAGGATATGCCTGGAGCCACCATTCCTCCCAGCCCTTGCAGACAGAGGTGTGCTCTGCACGCAGTACGTTGAGTGCCGGTGCCGGGTTGTGCCAGGGAGGCAGTCGTGGTAGCCACGGCAGTTACGTGCACAGCCGGACCCAGTGGCCTGGCCGGCGGCTGCGTGCCATACATCGCCACGGCGCATCATCAACACCTCATCCCACACCAGCTGCCGCTCCCCTCCCAGCCACCCCGCACCTCTGCCCAGAAAGGGCTTCGATCCTGCTGCCCTCTGTTTTTCCCTGCAGCTTCTTGGATTGTGATGTAAAGTAACATACAGAGCTTACTCTGTACCTAAACACACACCTCCGTTCCTGGAGAACGTCGTTGAGGAGGATACCAGAGCTGTCGCTTCCAATTCTGTTCACAGGGTCTCTAACCAGCATGTCAATAAGGCCACATAATAATAATCAGATGTTTCAACTTGCTACGGGAGAGCAGCCAGTCTGCTTTCATTCATGAAGGTTAGATGCCAATTGGTAATGAAGAAAGATGATAAAGAACAAATCTCTTTAGTTGTATCTAAACGTTAAAATTAGCAACCAAACCAAAATACATGTTCTTGGTCAAAGTCTTATTGACTTAGTTTGGGTTTGGTTACAGAGGTTGGAATAATGCGCACGCAGATATATGCTTAACATAAATTTGTATTCAGTAACGTCCAGGAAGAAACCCCTGCAGTCACATTTTCCTAACACCTTTCCCAAGTCCTCTGCACTGCGCCAGAAACCTCAGCAAGACCAGGCACGGGGAGTGCCTCCTACCTGTGCTCAAAATTGCAGATGTTCTCCAATGGGATGGAGACAAAAACTCAGTGGGAAGCAGTTCGATGTTTACAGTGACACTGCAGTTTCTGAAACTTTAGTTGCAGAGCTGACTCTATGTGATAGAAATATTTATTTGCTTCCGATTACTACAGGTTATGCACAGGCTGGAGGAAAGTGCCTCCTCAGAGTCGTCCCTCGCAGGTCCGCACTTCTCACGCAGGGTATTTCCTACTGTTCACGTAACCTTCATTAGCACCTAGACACGAGCAGCTAAAGGCTCACCAAGCAACAAAGCCTTGCTGAATAGCTGGGAGAAAATGGAGAAGAATGAGTTCTGGAAACATTCTGAAAGATCTTGAAAAAAGAAACTCCATTAAAGCAGTCACAGTATTTTTCAGGGCTGCCTCGGCCTGTAGCCACATAACAAGGACATACACTGGCAATCTGTTGTTCAGTAAAACTACAGGAGAGTTCGTGTTAATCTCCTTTATTTGGTTCCCTTCTCTATTCAGATTTAGAACAAATATGAGCAAGCAAATGGAAAAGAATCCTTGTGAAATCCTAAGCTCAGTATAAAGTCACAATCGGTCACTAAAGGAACCTGAGCAGCTCCGATGCACCAGCCGCTTTGAACCGTGCTTCACATTCTCGACCGACGGGGAGAGTGGAGAGTTACATTCAGGATAAAAGTGTAACGAAGACAGGAATTTCCATAACTCTGCCTCTGTTCCATTATGGCACTAACTGCTCCCCGTAGCTCAATAGCATCTCCTTAGGCCATTAAAGGGCTACTCCATTTAAATTAACTTAAAAAAACCCAACTTCTTTTCACACTTCTCACATCATGTTATATCAACCTGGCTTGTGCGGATGGAATATGAAGTAATTTAACACTGGCATCAAAGGGTGGGCAGCAGCTGCCATCACTGACACCACCGGAGAGTATTATGGGCTTTGCCTCTGGCAAAGGGTTGCAAATACTGCGAGAGTGGTTTTCTCAGACCCGAGACTAACCATTTGACAGTTCAGCTCATTGCATTGGTTAGCGCTGCACTGACAACCTGCTTATCAGTGACCTGTTTGTATCTCTCTCCTGAGGCTTCCTTTGGGTTTTGGAGATGCTAATACATACTCAGAGCCACAGGAAGCTGGTTTCATTTGACCTTCAGCCAGGCTCGATCCCAGTTCTAGTTGTATCAGCAGCAATCATCAAAAGCAATTTTAACTTTGAAGATTTTTAATTGCCATAAAGATTCTGGTAGTGCCTCAGTTTGATTATTTTAGCGAACTTAATTATTTAGTAGATGGACATTGCTGTTATTTATTACTCTTTAGCTGAACTCTGAAGGACACGATTCTGTTCTTCTCTTGCATAGGGTAGCCTCCAAGATTTGATCCTCGTGCACAAACACTGACATGCAGAATCTGGCTCTACATTTAAATTATAGCTTGTAACAAAAACTGTCTTTTGGCGTTTTGAGGACCAGAGAGAGCAGCAGTTTTAAATAATCATCCATCACACAGGAAAACATTCAGCTGTAAAACTGGAGTAGAAACCTTAAGGCATGAAGCTGCACAAATATCTTGGCTGAAATCCACCATTAGGATTGTCAGAGTAAATATTAAAAAGAGTTTTGTATTCAGCTAAAATATCTGTTTATGGATTTCTTTTGCTGAAGCCGCATATTGTACAATGAAATGAGATCTCCAAAAACATTTTTGTTCTAATAACTTTATAAACTCTGCTATATATTTTATGGAATTTGAGTGTATGAGTAGTTGGCCCAGAACTACTTTTGCAGGAGATTACTGGGAGAAAACATTACCATATGTCAGTAGAATGGCAACATCTCACAGATACTCAAGAGGACTTCAGGCTCGACCCAGCTCTCGTGTTTATAATGTGGCAGCATTTCCATACCTCATCTATGGGTACCCTCTGCTTATATAAGCAATAGTATGGCAATGACTGTCAAAGACACTTGGGGAATTCCAATGAAAATAAAAGGAAATTTCTTCTCACGTATTTTTTCAAAAGCATGTTTCTGCTAGCACAGCTCTGCTGGTGAGAGATCACAGGCCACCAGCCTGATGCCCAGCACTGGAAAAAGCCCGTCACGTAGACCTGGCCTAACTCTTTTCTGCATGTTCACCTGGGTGGTCTGTCCATAAGACCCTGCTAATTCTGCAGAGCTAGCCTTCCTGCAGCTCACGCGTTTCCCGCGGAGAGCTGCGATGACCATGATTTGAAAGCATCCGGCCATCGCCGAGCGTGCTCAAGGGCTTTACAAAAACTCTCCAGCATTTGGTGTTCTTCGATAGGTTCTCAGAAGAAAGTTATTTTCCTTCTCTGAACATCTGTGTGTTCTTCCTCACCACATAATTCAATGTTGTCCCTGATCTACCACGTACAGTTAACGGGCAAGGTTGGTGAGGTGGCTGAGGTCACTGTTCTCCTGCTGTTCAGGAGGTGCTGGGCTCTGGGCTTGGGAAGTGGCACAGACCTGGGTCTCAGGCAGGGACCTGCTGACACGGAGGTGAAGAGGATCCGTAAACAGCCTGATCCAAAATGCTGGGAGAGAAGTGACAGCTCAGCACCCATAGAGTACAGTTTTCCTTTGCACATAGGACACATTTCCCTTGCTCGGCAGTTTTTATGACAGTTTTTGAACAAGCCCAAGTCGTGCAGCTGCGTATCATTCCAAATGCGTTCACTGCTATAGTCTCTTCCACTGTATAAGTGCAAAAAACTACAACAAGCACCTTAACCAAACGTTTTTGTCCTAAAGGAGAAAATGGCGTATTTCTCACAAGAGAAAGCTAAGAGGTTATTGGAAAATAAAACATATCTGAGAGTACTCAACAGAGTCTGGACGAACAGAACAACTTTTCCTATAAAACAATAATTGTACAGTGTCAAAATGACAAAGTAGTAGCTTGTTAATAGAGTTTTCAGCAAAGATATGAAAAATGTACTTGCTAATAAAATAGGTGCAGGAAAGCATTGTAAGTTGAAGGAGGATCTGATGGGAGGGGGGGAAGTGGGTTCCCTTGGACACTGGGGTAGCTCCAGAGATAGATGGACATTACACGGTATCCTTTGCCAGGTAACAGGCTGAGAACTTTGGGACAATGAGCTTGAAACTGCCATTTCTAATCCGTCTGGAAAAGCAAAGCCGGGGTGTGGTGGAAAATAGCTGCAAGAACTCCTTGTATTCCGAGCTTTGCCCAAAGGGGCCAGTTCAGCCTCTCGAGGAAGCAACACCTAAAGGTAACCAGCAACAACACTGGGGGTTCACAAACAGTTCTTACGGCCAACAAATGCATGTGCAGATTCTGCGGAGCCGCTTTATTTTGTAAGACAAATAAGCAGTTCCCCCCTCTGGTTACAAATCATTTAACTTAGTTTTTGATGGGTTCCATTGGACTCATTTGAGATCGATATGCCCAATTAATATCGCTAATTAGTATCTGATCCTTTTTAATCAAGTAAAATTAGAGAGTGGAAGATGCTTATGTTATTTATTTGACCTTTCTGTGTAAATTCCAGCGGTTCCCTGAGGACGGAACAGTGACGGCGGCTGCAGCAACTGCTCTATTTTCTTTCCTTGGGCAAACTCCTTTTGTACAGGGGCAGTGACCGGGAATGAACAGCACGTTACGGTCATCCCCAAGCCCTGTGTAGAGGCCAGACCAGAATAATCCAGGCACTTCTTGCTAAAAGCCTGTCTTTTAGCATTCTTATATGAAGTGATGTCACCTCTGCACTCTGGCGAGTTCTACTCCTGTACACTCACCTGTGTTTCTAGAAGCAATCGTCTCTGAGGCAGGAGCCAAAGAGAAGTCAGATTTCTTACTTCCTATGTAGATGATCCCTCTTTAAGATGCAGACGTTTCTCCGACTTACTTAACGTTTACCACTAGGCCAAAATTCTTCGCTTAAAGATGAGGCCGACCATGTAAACCCTTCCATGGCTTTTCAACAAACCAACAGCTTTAAGTGTGTTTTACCAAATCCACTCTTTGAGCAGACATCTGTCCCAACCTCACTAACACCACTTCGGCGCAACTGTAGCAAAGCAAGACTAATTATATAACCCAAATTAGCCAGAATTTACTCTCCTTTTCCACCCCAGGGGAAGGTCAGGTCCCCAATTTTAGGTGTTCTGAGCCTTTTACAAGCGTTTGTAAGGCAGTGTTCTGATGCTTGTCTAGCTTTGATGAAAATTGTTCATATAAGTTGTAGCTTTATAGGGGGGAGGAAATTCCAAAACTCAGACCATGAAATTTCTTGTTCCTCTGAAATTTCAGAATTATTCCTTGGCAAGAAGGAATTTTCCTGTCTTGCATTACTTTTCAGTGACAGAAATCCCAGAGAACGGTATCCAGCCACTATAAACAAGGGTTGATGTACGAACATAAATCTTAGGTACTATCTTAGGGTCTGGAAATCCTGCTGACCTAACAGTAAAAATATTTGGAACACGAGCAGCAAACAACTTCAGAAGTGCAGCTTATGAAACCATTATGATCAAAACACTGAGCTTCTCAACTCACAGCGCACTGATAAACGCTAATTAATCGGGCTGGTGCCGCATCCGGGCTTTACGGTCAGCAGTGAGGATCAGCTGTAACTCAGAGATTAGCAGGACGAATTATCGAGTTGCTGAGGAGGGTTCGACGCTCTCTGCAGCACCTTGTAAGACAGCTCGGTCGGCTCCCACAGCGGCAGGCGATACCCGTGCAGCGGGAGCAGAGCAGCCGGCTGCTGTGATGGGTTTTAAACGCACATGGGATTTCATCACCGACTGCAGAAGCACACTAATGCCCCGTAACACCGTCGTTTGCCCTGGCGACATGAGGAGAACAAAACCCCTGATCCCAGAATACGAGGCACAAACGCGCAAGGGGAAGGTCGTTGCGGCGGGTGCGAGCGGCGGGCATCGCCCGTGGCCAGCTGGAAAATCACATGCCCAGGGGAGCCGAGGGCCCTGGCTCGCTCCGGTGGGAAGGGAAGAGACCTGGGGAAGGTGGCATGGAGGGAAGGCTGAGGCAGGAGAGGGACAAACCTCTGCACGGCCGGTACCAAGGGGAAGGATGTAACCGAAAGGGCAACGGCAGGTGAACGGTTCAGCCCGAATATTTGTGTTGGTTTTAAAAAAAACTGACGTGTGTTTCCTGTGACTCTGAGGTAATGAATTGTTCTTCTGTCCTGACGCATTTCATCTTCCAGCCCCTGTGTTGTGGGTAACCATAGAGAATACACAGCTCGCGACTTCCCACTGGTAGCTGTTTCTAATAACAGATGTGCTGGCGTTACGGCACCGGCGTCAGATGCCTGTCACACCGACGGGCTGTTAAATACCAGGCAGAGAAATGGCAGCTTGCTTTACTTTTGGTGCTTCTACTAAATCGGATTGAATTAGAGTAAATGAGAAAAAATGGAAGAACGTGCCTGTGTGTGTTTGCGTCACAGAGAGAGAAAGAAAACGAGACAGAAGAGAAACCTACTCCCCTTTCTCTGGGAGAATTTTAAACCCTGGTTATTCTATTTTACTGCTGAGCCATCTGGTGGGTTCACTGCCCAGGCTACAAACCACACTCAGCGAGGCTGGTCCCATAGATGCCCAAACGTCATGTTTGTCCCAACACATCCAGTTTTTGAAGACACAGAACGGCGCTGACCTTTCTAGCAGCCCTTTAGAAAGAAAGATATCAGAGAAATCTATCTTATCAATGCTTTCCACTCTGCCAATTGTAGCTAGATTTAGAAATTCGAAGGTTATTCAACAACTCCTTGTTTCACTCCCCCTACGATGGCAGTTGGTATTCTCTCCCCTGACTCCTCATCAGAGTAGCGGTTTGAATAGACGATGTCACTTTCTAAGGGACGACAGAGCATTCCTTGGTGTGTTTTTCCATCCTATAGCTGACGATGCCACTCACAAAAAAAAAAAATTGCTATCAAAACTCTCAAGCAATAACTCTCCCATTGTTGGATGACCTTTCTGTGCATCCGTGTTTGAGGACACACCTCGGTCTGGTGCAAAGTACAGTAGAAGAGGGAGCAAAGCCAAAGCAAACAAGCCCACGGGAGCTTGTGGGCTGTGTGCGTGATCCAAGGCATGTGCCTTGGAAAGGGGAAGGCAGAAATGGATCTGAAAAAGTCTTTGAAGTGGCCATCAGGTAGCAGAAGTTAAAGACAAGGCTGTTCTCTTTTAGCAAGGGACCTGGACCAGAGAAAGACCTGCCATGGTATTTTGATAGCAGGGGTAGCAGTGGGCCACCTCTGCCCTGTTCACTCTCTGCACCTTCATGGGACCACCAGCTCAGAGAGACTTTGAGGTGTCCTGCAGCTGCGAGCATTGCTTTGTGGGACCGCAGACACTGAGTCATAGGTGAGTCTGCATCCGAAACAACTCCCATGAGAGCTTCTGCAAACATCTTGTGGCATTTCAATCAGTTGTTAAAATATCTGGCATTAACCGAGAGCACCCAACTAACCAACCCAAAACTGCTGACTAAACACTGCAGCCTTATTTCCACGTGTGAACCTGCACCAGACGTGAACAAATGGTTTAACTTGTAGCAGGTCAAACAGCCTTAGCCTGCGCCTCAGCCTCAGAGCTGCTTCACCAGTACCCAGCGCGTAACAGAGCTGGTGCTTTCACACAGCTCTGCTGGCGTGACCCAATGTTCTGCACTGTGTTATTTACCTTGGACCCTAATGCAGATCTTGACCGCTGCTGTTTCCACCTCGGCAGCGTTAATCTCAGCGGGAGTTCCCTGCACTTCACCTCAGCCCACAAGCACAACCCAGCAGCTCAGTGAGCGCTGCCTCACCTCTGGTGAGGAGATCCTTCCTGCATGGGAACAGGGTGTTCCCCAGCCAGCACCCGCCTCTGCTCTCGCTGCAGCCAGCGGCAGCGCGAGCTCAAAGCCCAGCCCGCGTTTCAAGGGCAGCCACTGCTGTACCTTCTGATTTATTTTTATTTTTTAATTATTTTGTAAGCAAATTTGCAAACACGTCAGGACTTCAGGACAATTGCTGTGGAGCTGCATGTTGATGAGCTTGGAGCACTCCGGCAAGGTTTTCATTTTCTGGTCTGAGAAAGAGGCCCCTCCAGCTATCAGCAATATTGATCACTTCTATAATTTGCAAGCAGCCCAGCTCGCTTGACTACACGTGTACGGAGCAAGTGTGCGGACAGGCTTGAGAACCCCCCAGGCTGTGTTCTTCAGCCTCTGTGAAGTCACCACTTGCTTTCGGTCACTTTTCCATCACAAGGAACTCACAATATGAGCCTCTGCTTTATGTGTTTTCAATTAAGCCCAGTCAAACCTTCCATCGGTTATTTCCGTTGGCAGCCCCTCTGACTGTCCCAGATTTCTCCCTGCACACTTCAGTACTGGCACAGATAACAACTCATTTTTCACTCGAGCAAAGAGTCTAAATACACTCTACATGGCGCAAAGACCACAGCTAATCCTCAGCTAAGCATCAGATAGAAGAATGACCAAAGGAAATGGCGAACGGTCAGCAGTGCTTTCATTTGGCTTCCAAGCAGATACAAGAACCATCAAAAAAAGGTTCCTTTTTAACATTCCCTTTTACCTAAGATGAAAGAGAAGCTGCTTTACTCAGAGGATGCCACATGCTATTTTACTCGTGGTGGTACTGAAGTGGATCTTCGGTTAGGTGTGTTTCAGGCACCCAAATGAAGACATTAAACAACTTAAGGATTTCTATTCCTTGGAGCTGCCACCAGGAGAAATGTAATGGCTCTGGAAAGAAGGAACAAGTGAATTGCTCCATTTCTTGCAGGAGATTAAATAGATTCTCTCCAAAAATAGCTAATGTACATACTTTTCTCTGGAAAATGGAGACGACTTCCAAAATCAAAGGTGTCAGCCAGGGATAGAATTGATGCTGCAGAGGCAGCCCAGCCAGTCAATGGAGCTGTGAGCAATTTTCAAGCAAAGCCCTGGCAAAACATCTCCAGCTTTGGATATGATCACAAACCCAAACCTCTCTCAGGCTCGTGAAGCTTTCAGCCAAGCTAAGCCGTGGAAGAGTGAATTTGAGTGGGATGCTGCCTGGCTGTGCAGTTCAGTCCCAAAGTAAGTGGGAAAGAACCAGCTCAGCACTTTTCCACAGCGTCCCTTCGGTCCCTCGTGAGCATCCCCTCGGGGGAGTGGTGGCCGCGTCACTCTGCGGAGACGGAAAGGTGGGCAGTCACTTTGCTAAGCCTGAATGCAGGGCTTATGGACAGAAAGATGCACGCCTGCTGAGCATGGCAGAAATCAGGAAGGCAGCTCTGGCATGAAGTTTATCTGTTCATAAGCTATCTTTTCAGTTGGAAGGGACAGTAATTATTTTCAGACAGGTTAAAATGGTTTAAAGTTTCCATTTTGCAGGTGTGACTTCACCCTGCGGAGAGGGGCCATGGCCCTCTTGAGGAGCTGGCAGCAGCTCACGGGCACTGCAGGTGGGGGCAGACTTTGAGCAAGGCGATCTCACTGGAGCAGGAGGATGGACTTGAGACCTTTAGAGGTCCCTCCCAAGCAAAATTATCCACGATTCTGTGGGGTCTCGTTCCTTCCCTCTGCACTAATAAGATGTTTATGAGAACAGAAAACTTCACATTCAACACTTTTTGTTCATATTGGCCATTTCTCACCTAAAGCCATGGCCTTTAGGGATCACACAATCCTTTCCCCAGCTGCTGGCTGAGATGTCGCACACACGGAGCATAATGAATGCCGGGGGGACTATACAGCGATGAAATACCAGGGCCGAGAAATACATTAAACATATGAATCAGTAGAAGTGCTTTCAGTCAACCTTACATCTGGTTTCATCATTTCTTTCCCCATATCTGCCTGCCTTCAGCTGCTCTCCGATGCCAAAGCCCTAGCACATCCATCTCACGAGAGGCAAGGCACTGACACGTCGTCAGCTTCTAGGTCATTCTTTGCTCTTTTCCTTGGGAGTGTTTTACCTCGAGAAATGGGGAAAGGGAGACTTAAATTTCAGGGTGGAGACTAAGAAAAAGTAACAGCAGATTAAGCTTTTTTTTTTTTAACGCCTTGTAAGGTCTTTTGCAGCTGGAAAGATAAAGAGTAGCTGAAGCTAATTTCTGAAAAAAATCAACCCCAAACATTTAATGAGTGGCTGCAGAGTTTTACAGAGCAATCCCCACCATGCTTTCCCACAGCCAGAAGCAGAACACTACCTCAGTGACCCAACCGCAGACCTCTTCTACTTGCATTTCCAGTTTGAAGGCAAACAGACCTTCAGAAGAAACAGCTGTATCTTTCCGGTGTCTTAAAAAAATGTTTACAGTCAGCAAGCCGTAAAGAGGAGGGACTGGGCAATGCGCCTGATGCCCTCAAATCAAAACTCTTTGTGCACCTCTGCTGCTTGTGCAGGGATGCGGATGTTCAGAGAGCGGGTGGTGAAGCACCAGTTACTTGTGCACAAATAATGAGTTAGAAATAAGGGGGAATGCTGATTCTTTAGCTTTCTCAAAGACTGGACCCTCGAAGGCCATGAAGCTGGGTGGGTGGAGCACTGAAGTGCCTGGCTCCGGATGATTTGGCCAGAAATACTGTACAAATGATCTGAATTAGAAACGGAAATAGCTGCTTCCTCACCATCAACTGAGGCTCTTCTCTGCATAGATTCCCCATGCCTAACCTATTCTGAGGGGAGTGGAGGAGATCAGGGGCTGAACACAGCTGGATAACCTCAGGATTTCAAGGACATCAGGCATTTCTGTAAATCTGATCTTGGAAATACCAAGTACTGGTCCTCCTGCTCCCTGTGGCAAACTGGGGACGGCAGTTACTTACTGGGCGTAGCCATTCACTGGAAGAAGTGAGAAAATGGTTTTGAACGTAAGATGCTACCAACCATTCACGGTTTTTTGCACACTTTCAGGACTGAGAGATATCTCTGAGGTGGGAAACGAGCTTTGCTGCTCACGTGATCTTGACTGCAAGTTCATGAGTGTCAAAGAGTGAGCTATTCTGGATTCAGTGAACTTACAGAGAGGAGGATTTCAATGTTTTTAGAGCTACATGTTTATAAGCTTTACACACTCTTCCCTCCTTTCTTGGCCTGGGTCAATGGATTTCATTTTCTGAAAAGTATCCTTGCTTGCAAAAGCTGCTGCGAAATAAAAACCAGGGTGGTTTTATTTGGCTAAAGCTCACCAGCCAAGTTTCTCACATCGTAAAGCCAAAATCAGTGGTGTGGTTTGCATAAATATGCTATTTTAATTCCAACCTGCAAAGTCACGGGGATTTGGAAGGTAACTCAAGCTTTGGCCCATCTCTATCAGGAAATATTAACTGGTGTATATTTGTTATTAGTATTGCAGATTTCACTGGTTATTGTCTCAGGCTTTCAGAGCCTTCATTGAGCAGGACTACCCTGTGCCACCAAAAGGCCACTGCCTCCTCTCCAGACAAACGCTCACCTAGAACAAACCCCTTTTCCACAGCCACAAATCATGTCCAAAGTTTCCCAGTTCCACACATAACACCAGCCCCAACTTTTGCTTTTCACCAGGTACGGCTTCTAGTCCTCAAACCTGGAATCCACCCACCACCACCAGCTTTACCATCACAGAAGAGATGCTGCTAATGAGCAGCTCTGTGCCAGGCAGGCAGCTCTCCAGAAGAGCTGCCTGGTGCGTTGGACAATTCGGTGTCCTCTTCCTGCAAGAGATGGTATCTAGGTAGCGTCAGGTACTGACAAAACTCGTGATGGAGGCTGTAAGCGTTCGTCCTTGCTGGCAGGGTAAACCTATTTTGCTTCTGAACAGTAATATCTAATCTTGAACAAGCCAAAATAAAACGCTACACGTTTAAGAGAAGGCACACAATGGGTGTTCTGATCTGGGGTTATCTGGGTTATTCTGAACGGGCAGGATGCCTGCACGTATGAATTTTAGGTGTGAAAGGCAGTTATTTTCAGATTCCCGTCTCTTCCGTCCATCGCTGCAGGAAGAGACACAGGAAGCAATCTATACATTTTACAGTATCTTCTTCTGGATGCATCTTAATGCATTTTCATACACAAGTCCTGATTCTGAACACACACAGTTGCATATACATACATGTTCATTGGGTTTGGAGAAGCAAGGATAAAGAATGACTAATATTATTGCTTTTTTAAATTAGAAAATGCACAAATTATAAATTTCATCAAGGCTATAAAGGTCAAAGATACCATCAGCGTTCTGCATCGGTTTTGCTGTTAGTCAGTTCAGTCGTGTATTTAACACGACAGCCCCCAAGACAACACTTGAAGGCAGTGCCTGCTCCTCGCCTGCACAATGAGTCATTTTCTGAGTGCTCAGCTCTTCCTTTAAGTTCCGTTGAATAATATTTGCTAAAAAACGCTTTCTGTTCTAATTCTTATTTGTGGAAATAAAAGGCTTGGCTCGGCTGTGCTCTGCAAGGCGGCTGCAGCTCTGTTCCTTTCAGTGTAGTTGCCTCGGTTTTGGCATCGGCAGAGAAACGGCAACTCAAGGTAGCTGACTGCGAGACAACGAGCCTAGTGACCAACAGGAAGAGAAGGAAAAATACTTAAAGATATAGGGAGATGGAGCTACAGCCTCAAGAGGTTTAGGCCTTGACATGTGACATAAATTGCAAACCTTGCTCAACTATTTGCACATTCAGTTGAAATTTAGTTGAAAATTCCCTCAGAAAGAGGGGAAGGAACATTTGGTAATACTGAGCCATATAAATGCAACTTTTTTTTTTTAAAGAATTTCTTGGAAATCGTGCAAAAGGAGAAAGAAGAAATCATCCAGTCCATTCTCTTGCTCCAAGTCAAGATCAATTATAGCTAAATCATTCCTGATAATGGCTGCCAAACCTGTTCTTAAAGACTTCCCATGATGGAGTTTCCTTAAGCTCTCCTGGCAACCTAGAGCAGTTCCTCACTATTTGAATCATTAGCTAGCTTTTCCTGATGTCTAGCCTAAATTGCCCTCTCTGAAATGGGATGTTTCATCAGATCTGCTTTCTTGAATAGAGAGCTTGATTACATTAAAAGGGAACCTTATAGACAAAGTGAAATACTTCATTTGTTAGAAACCGTTCCGTTAGGAAAAAAGTTCACAGATGCTCAGCGCAAAACCCAGAGGAACTGTGTGACTGATGCCAGTGCTCATCTGAGAAATGGGAGAGTCCAGTGACTCAAATTGCTGTTTTGCTTACAATTAACACATGAAAGAAATACATTTCATGTTCTGGAATATCCTGTAGGTTATTAGGTTACTGTTTGGACAGATGAGATTATAACCTGGCCCCAAAAAAGGGTTCTGGGATAGGAGAGAAAAATAAGTTGAAATTATTTCTCCAAACTCAGGGTGTGTGAATTAACCAACATCAGCACTTGATCCAGGAGAAAAAAAAAAAATCCTGACATGCTTTTGCACCTGAGCTTTCCCACCTTGCTCTAGAAGAACAATTTATGGCTAAGAACAAGGAGGAATCTCTGCTCCTGGCTGACGTAGCACTGGAGGAGCAATTTCCTACTTCACTGTGTCACAAAAAAAGCTGGATATTTACTGCAAGAGTTCATAACGCATTTTAAAATAACCTGAATTCTCAGGCTGGAGGTCTTGGCATTTTCCTGCAGTGCTCACAAGTCTGGGTTCCAGCTAGAGAGCCCTGGAGGCTGCCCTACACAGACAGTACCTGTGTCAGAGGCTCTTCTCTCAGCAGCCCTGAGTGAGGGCCAGCAGGTCCACTTGCCCATGGCCCTTTCCTGAGGCCACCAGCCCAGGCATAACTCTGCGCCATCAATAATAACAACCAAAGCCAGGCACATGCAACCTTTTCCACCACTGCCACCAGCACTTTGGGCTGCAGCACTCCCCAGCACAGAGCCTTCACTCCAGCAGGGTGGGGATGGAGCCAACCACAACCACTTAACTACAGAGGATGGCAAATGGATGCCTGTTGTAACGGGGCATGAATAAGTTAGGGACACATAAAATGAGGATCAACTTTTGGATTAAAAGTGAACAAGGAAATCAAGTAGTACTTGATATCTCCTCGTTGGAACATGCGAGGCTGCATGCGTGGAGGTGTCTGCTGAAGAGAAGAGCCTGGACGCAGGGGCAGAGAGGCACTTGGTGCGTGGGGCTGCCCGGCATGGGTGGCACAGCCATGAGAGCTCAGGCACAGCACTGCAGAAATCACCCCCGGATCTCCACTTCACTCAGCACTGCTGCCTGGATGGGGCTTTGCTGCTATCGCTTCGGTCTGATCTACCCATCTCCATCCCAAAATGAGTCTGCGTTCGCATGACAGGGTGCAAGGCAGCGCACGCAGGCGGTGCAGGGTGCACTAAGCTGTGCAAACCAGAGAGCATTTTCTTCACAGTCGGTGGAACGAGGCCAGCCTGTAACTACAGCAAGCGCGATCAGAACGGGGACCGCGTTGCTTATTTACCAACTGCAGCAATTTACCAACTGTGCAGAGCTAGGTGAAGGTTTGGGGGTTGTTTCTTTAACAGAGTGATTTAGTCCAGCTCCTTAAACAGTTGACATAAACCAGATAAATACCATTTTAATCAAGGATTTGAACAAACAATAAATTTATTGGCTTAAATACCATTTAGTGATTATTCTCAGGCTGCCCCCTCCTTGTTTAGTGCCTCGCAAGAGACGATTGCTCTCAGATCCCTTGGAATTAATAGAAGCTGCTTTTGTACTTTAAAACTACTCAAGAAGAAAAATCACAAGAACATTTTCACGTTAATGAGTATGAATTACAAAATTCAAGATGAACATGACACTAATCACTAAATCAGTGTGTCTCAGAGCACAGCCTCACCCTGCAAGTCTCTTCCTCTACTTATTGTGACAGTAGCAACAAAAGAAATATTTGTCAGATAAATTACATTAAAAAACCAACCAAACAAACAAAAGACTGTGGACTTCATCAAATTGCACAACAATTATGTTACCAGTCCCAGTGATAAACACTTGGGGTAAATTATGAGGGATTTGGAGATAGTTTGGGAAGTATTTTGCCCCACTTCTAATGGACACTGCCTGTGTCTCTACGCTGTTGTTTAGGGCAGGTCACTTGCTGTGGAACCCGGGAAGAAGGAATTGTGCAGATAAGGAGCATCCAAAGCAGCAGGGGACACACTAGTCAGGATGAGGAGGATTTCTTGTCCTTGAACATGCCAACACAACTGCTTTCCCAATGACGAGGCGGACAGAGACACCACTAACGAGCTGGAGAAGACCTGTTCTGGAGATACGCGAGTGAACCCTATGGTGCCACAGGCACACCTACGGTGTCACCCTCACCACCCGAGAGAACTGAAAAGACTGTGCCCACATTAAGGTTTACAGGGATCACAGACTAGTTTGGGTTGGAATGGACCTTTAAAGGGCATCTAGTCCTGCCCCCCTGCAATGAGGATGCCAGGCACAGATGCAGTTGCATTTGCACAGGTCTCCATTTAAACTCGCACTTTGATCACCACAAACCCTTTGACAAAGAAATCTTTTTTTTTTTCCCCCCCTTATCACTAAAAAATCCACTTCAGCATCACTACCCGTGGGTACTTTGGCAGTTCCAGGGTGGAGGAGGGTGCAGGCCCCAGCATCTCTCGGCACAGTGGTTGGACTGAGCACCACTGCACATCACCTCCTGCTTCCAACCAGCTCAGAGCGCCTCAGACCCCGTATTGCTGCAGGGCTTTCAGGTATGGTGGGACTGATGCCCAGCACAGCTTGTATCCCTCCAGAGCTCCTCACGGGAGCAAGCGTAGACCTGCCAGGGAAAAGCGCGTTCCCTGTAGAGCACCAGGTCCTCCAACTCCCTGACATTAGGCTGTGTATTCTGGAGTGCCATCTACTGGCACCATCTCCAATACCAGTTTATCTTTATACATGCACACCCCCAGAGCTTTCCAAAAGGTTTAAGAGTTGGAAAGAGCAAGTGGCCAAAAGCCCCCAACTGCAACCCTGCCCCAGCGCGAATCCCCATTCCCTGCTGCAGGATGGGTAGGGCTGGGATGGGCTGTTCCTCAGGCAGTGCCACCTTCTGCTTCAATAAGACTAGGAAGAAACAGGAGAAGGGAAAATCTTCTCTGTAGACAACTTAGAGGCTGCACTGCAATCTCCAGCACTCCAGCCCTGACTTTTACAGATGCTTTAATAGCAGCAATATATTTAAGGGAATTTGACACACAGAAAAAACCATCATCACTACTCAGGAGTATTATCATTTTGCTGAGGAACACAAGTAGCAATATGGGACTCTGAGCAGCCAGTTGCAGTTGCCTACAGGTTCACATCTTGCAGCACCAGGGATCCTCCTGCCTGCTGCTTGGAACAGCTACACCTCGCTTTTCAGAGCCTGGAGCTGAGATGGGCGGATCTGAAAGGAAGGAAGGCAGAGCAAGTGGAGGGCCCTGCTAAAACCCCAGGAAAAGGCAGGTTTGGGCAGCAAGCACTAATTCTCTTTGGGATGCAACAAGCTTTACCCAGCCACCTTCCAGCTGGATGGGTTTCACTACCCAACATCCACACTGCTTTTCTCCCAGCCCTAACAGCCCTCCAGCCACCACCAAGGATTGCTTAATTTTTGCTTGGTGTGATGGGGATCCAGGAGCAGCCCTGCATTTCAACAACACAAATGCTCCGAGAGAGGGGATGGTTCAGCTTTGTGGTAGAGTCCCTGGGAGCTACTGCCAGGAGACATCACCTCCCTTCAGTCCCCTTTCCTACACCTCAGCCCCACAGTGCTGTGCCTGAAGGAGCGTTCTCTGCCCCCTGGTACATGCTTGCTACAGTGTTCAGCTGGTCAAAAAGCCTCCCCCAGAGTAAGAGGGGCTGATTTTAGGTATAAAGCAAACCCTGTATTCATCCTGGGGGGAAAAGATGAATCCCACATCATCCTACAGAAAGAGCTTGGGAGTCCAGAAAAGGGAATAACAGAAGATCTATTTGCTGAAAGCCGCCTTCTGTCACATTCAAACCCAAGACAGTCGGCAAAAGCATCAAAGCGCATCGTGCCTTTGCAGGGGTTCGGCACAAAAAGCCCAAACCAACCAACCTAAGCAGCCCCGCGTCCCCAGACACATCAGAGTCTGGTTATTGCTTAGTAAATGCTGCACATGGCAGTTAAAGGCAAACAGGAAATTTTTCTAAGGACTAGGACCATAGCATAACTTCTTCTAGCTGCTAAGCAGATAGTTGACATTTCCAAGTACTCTGGATTTTGAAACTATCATTCCATAAGTGGTATTTCCCAAGACTATTTTTTTTTGCATCCTCCCCTCTGCCCTGAGGATGTTTCTCTCAGGCAGCTTCACTACGAGAGAATGTCTAGTACTAGAGAAAATTCAGTTTTGTACTTTCAGATGCAAATATTAACACAAGTAGCCTGGCTTATATTTCTTCTTTTGGCAACACAACACGAGCTTTTTCACCTACAAGCACAGCTGCTGCCGGCTGAACAGCAAATATTAAATAACCGCGGAAAAATACTCAGAATGAATTCAGTAAAATAAAAATAGGGAAAATTATCCCAGTATTACAGGAGGACGGAAGCCGGTTACATTCGAACACCAGAGCTCAAGTTTCATAGGTTAGAGACTAGAAGATGCTCTCCAAAGTGTTAAATTCCTATGAATCCAGTGCTGTAGAGGTTGGAGGACGTGATTTCTATCTCCCATCAAGTACTTTCTGGTCTGGTTCCGTACAAGGCAAATGTTTTTTAGTCTTTTCCATCCCTTTTAATCTTATTCTAATGTGGTTTTGAAGCCAAATGCATCAACTTATCTACAAAAACCCTTTTGTTACCATTTTCAGTTTCTAATTACATACCAACAGCAGAGGGGAAAAAGGTTTTCCAGGGATGAGCTGAAAGACGATGCTCTTTTAGAGAGAAGTTCTTACCTTCTTTTCTCAGAAACCAATTGTTTCAGGTGGTACCTTAGGAAGCTCAGTCCCTTAAGTGGTAAGAAATTCGGTTAAAGACGACTGGTGGTGCTGGTGCTTTTCTACCATCACAAGATCTCGGAGCTGCCTGCGCAGAGTCACACAATGGCAGCTTGAAGCCACACCGTGCATCAACCTGGGCTGAGGACAACCAACTCACACACAGAATTTGCCTAAGAACCAGCATGATATACACAGTCCCCCTCATTGCTGACATATGGGGTGCAAGGTCACACGTGGGCCTGCGCCATGTGGGGACAGCTCACATGCTGGGCACAGCCTGCCTGGCTGTTGGCTGGAAAGGAAAGCTGGGTCTTTTCCTAGAAAGGGAATTGTTCCAATTGCACGTTGCAAGTTTTGTAAAGGAATGATTAAAAATCCGTTTTAGCTCATTTACTTTTGCCAGCTTTGGCTTCCAGCTATCAGTGGGTCTCTTGCTTTCGTTCCTAAAGAGCCTCTTCAGGAGCGTGCCAGATTGACATTAGTTTTCTTAGTCTTTTCTGACATTGCTTCTAGCTTTTTAAGCTTCATTTTAAACTTGAGGACACCAGAAGCCAGAGAGACACCAGTGAAACACCAAAGCCGTGGCTGGGTGATTGGTGCAGGACAGCAGGGCCAGCCCCTGTCCCAGTCCCCACAGCCATCCCCAGCTGAGATCCCTGGTCCCAAGCAGGGAACGATGACATTTATCACCTGATGTACACTCAGAGGATGCCCAGGTGATGGATGGGAGATGCCTCCAAGAAGCAGTGCAGGCAGGTGGGTTCAGCAGCATCTTGTCCCCAGGGCTGAGCCTGTGCCTGGGGCTCTTCTGAGCATCCAGCTTCATCCTTAGAAGCAGGGCAAGCACTGGAAGTGCTGCTGCTTCCTTTCTGTGAACGAAGGACTGCAGCTTTGACAGTGCCTGAGGGCAGTGGGGCTTTTCCTGCCAGAGCTGCTGCTCCACACGGCAGGCACAGCCCACTCACACACACCCCCCCCGCTCCCCCATTCCCACCCAAGTCCCCTCCCACGGCTGTGGCTGCAGCAGCTGAACGGTTTCAACCAAGGCACAACAGTTTTGTTTATAGATTAAATAGAGACTTTCTAGATAGCAGGAGATGTTCACTATTGTTTTTACTGATTTCACATGATAGCTTCTTGTGACATCTCTGCAGAAACAGCTCCACACATTTTTGTTGTGACTTCAGCTTTCAAACCATCGCACCAGAAGCACCTGAGAACAGCATGAAGGTGCCAGGGTGGGCAGGGCAGCTGCACCAGCAGGCAGAGGACCTGCCATTGGCCATCGGTGCAGGGAAGGCTGCACGGTCAAGATCCCTGCCCATTGTAGGCAGACACCAAGCCACATCCCGATGCTTCAGGAGCTATGAAGAGATGAGCTCAGGGGATGGGGTGCAGGCTGACTGCGATGTAAAAGGCTGTGAAGCAGTCCTGGCTCAGAGGCCCTCGCAACACACTGTGCTTAGACACTGCAAACTGGCCCAGCCTGGAGCAGCCCAAAGAACATCTATTAGTAGTGCACTTGGTGATAGATGGAACCTTTTCCATCATCTCCCTGGCTGAGAGTTCAAACTCCAAGAAAAACATTAACACAAAACCCCGTAGCCAAGGGCCGGTTTGGGTGATCATTTCAGAACATGCCTACGGGCAAGCCAGGACCAGTTCACGACGCTTGGCAGCTGAGGAACGAGTGACCTGTGCCAAGCAGACACCTGGGTGAGCTCTCCACACTGCAGGAGAGTAGCCCGCAGGCATGTGAACAGGCAGCAGCCAGACACACAGACAGAGGACAGACCAACACCCTTTCTCCCCTGGGTAGTTTGACCCCACATTATCCTGGTTTCTGTAGGTACAAAGAAACACGAGTTTAAAGCAAAGTGGAGCTGTGTCCCAGCCCTGAGCTCCCACCCCACAGCTCTGAACAGCCCTGTCAGGACCAGGGCTGAGGAGCCGCTCATGTCCAGCTTTTAACCCAATGCCACCCTCCTGCTCACCCATGTTCATCAGATTCTCCTATTTCATGTTGTCTTTGATGAAATTTTATGATGAGAAATCGTTTGCAGAATGCAGAAGAGAGTATTTTAAATCAATAATTAAAATTTTGTTCTGAGGTGATACATTGCCGTGTATTTGTCACTCTCATGTGACAACAAAGCAAGCTGCTGAAAGTCGAGATCTATCGGTTGCTTATGAACTTTGAATTTACACAACCACAGCTGAAGTTTCATACGCTCGTCACTCACATTGACATTAAGCGCTGCCAAGGGCAGTGTTTAGTTCCTAAAATTCAATCTTAATTTTGACTTTTGCATTCATAATAATTGTAACATCAGGTTTACCTTCAACTCTTCTCAGGGCTTGGCCAGAACAGAATCCCTCCTCTAACCTTCCAAACAGGAGCACAACCAGCATCGCAGCAGCAAGTCCTGAGTGCTGTCAGAAGGTTGGGCACTGATGTAGGTTCACTTTGCGGCCACCGGCCCATCAGGTCCTTGTAATGAAGCTTAAAAGCGTGTCCCTCACTCAAACATTGTGCTTTGCTTTTAATACGATTCGACTTGGTTCAGAAGAGAGAAAACCTGGGAACAAAAGCCTAAGCCAACAACTACCAATTCAGATCATTTTTCCTCGCGTATCTTTTTATGATCAAATAAAGAGCCAGAAGTTTTAGGAGGCGACTTGCAGAGTTGGGTTCATGGTCATATAAGAAGAAACTTGCCTTTCTATTGATTTGCCACCATTACTCATCATCTTTTTACTGTTATCAACAAGACAGGAATAGAATGAACAGACAGCCAAACAATAAGGAAGAGTTCTGCAGCTGCTCAAAGCCAATAAAATAACTGTATTATTGACGAGGTTATCAAAATGTCAGACATGCCAGCTCAGCTGGCATTCTTCTCTGCCTCTTTATTAAAATCTCACCGCAAAGTAGAGTAGGCAAGCAGAGAGTTCAGCAGCCAGCTCCTTTTCTGACCTAATTGTTTAGGGTATCTTCTTAAAGATTTGGTTTCAATTTGCATCTGTACATACATAAAATACTTACAGATTAATGGCCTCATTAATTTTGAGCTGGGTTTTTTTTGCGTGCAAGAATCTCACCTCTGCTGTGGACGCATGTACACACCTGGTTTCTCCCCCACAGCCCTAAGAGGAACAGCAGCCCTGAGAAAGATGAATTTATTTCCGGGCTAAGTTTAGAATTGCGATGGCAAACATGCTTGGGAGCAAAAACAGGCTGAGTGGGTGCACATTTTGCTGCTGCCCACCCTGGAGGTTCCTAGCAGGTACTTGAAGCACCACATCACCCTCCAGCCCTGGGTGACACTTTGGGTTGCAGCTCAAGAGCCTGGTTCTTCTGATGGCCACTGTTGCTTCTCAGCCAAGCAGATCAGGGCAGCCAGATGCACCAGGTTTAGAGAGCTGACTTTGGCTCTTCTTCCATCATTCGTTAATCTTACCTAAATATGGGGGGGGGGGGGAACCCCAAGCAACCAGCCCTACAAAAAAAGCTGAGTTTCAAATGAAGATGCCAACGACAACCAAACACATCACACCTCTGCTGCCTGGTGCAAAAGCCCTAAACCCAGAGGTTGCCAGCACCAGCCCGTCTGCCGCGATCAGCAGCAATAAGTGTGGCATTGCCGTGGCAACATTTTTTATACTTTGATTAAGGAGCAACTGATGCAATATTTCAGGAGATGGGGGAGGAAGGGTTTGATACGGAGAAAAACATTCTGGCTGTTCTGTATTGTCCTTGAGGACTTTACTGTGTGCCGTCACTAACTGCTTAGCAACAGATTGATAGTGGCTTGCGAATCAATCTTCCCCGAGCAGCGAGCGCCGTATACAATGCTGCGTGTTCCAGCTCAAGAGATGCTGTTGGGAGGCTATATAGGCATCAATTATGGCTTTCTAGATGCAGTTAATTATAGCAGGGAGAACTCTGATCACAAACCAACTTTCCTTACTCCCCCCACCCCGCCTTTTAAAAATCACGAGAGAATTACTATAGATTAGCAAATTAGAAATCGCAAAATTGTAATTATCCAAAATTAAGATGAGTTGGCAAAGCATTGTTTCCGAATGGATACGTGCCAGAAAAGTGAAGGAGAATAAAACTGGCATCCTTTAAAAAGTTTTAAGTGTAATTGCAATTACATTGCCGTTTGGGGTTTGATTTGGTTTTGTTCTCTTAGTGTTTGTTTTTAAATATAAAACACTTTTTAAAAAAAAAAGCATGTTTCTATTCCCAAAAAATTTACATGGACATCAAAACAGAAAAAATGGACAATTCAAGTAATATGGAGGAGAGAAATGAAGGAGCATAAAACCCCCACATGCCCAGGAGTTGTTTAACAGGAAGGCGCTGTGCAGGCACCACAACCTTTGCTTCACTAAGGGAAGAGGATTTGAAGCAGCCGTGATCTCTACCTGAGGAAAGAGCCAAGTGTCCACTTAATTGGACTCCATTTTTATCCTTTCTCAGCTCATTCTACAACAGTGATCAACACTCGGCAGGTCTCGGCTACCTCCACCACCTGGGACCCCAGCACCCGAGACAGCCCTCAAGGCATCCTGACCACCAAGAGCCTGGTGCGAACCCCTCGGGTCCCTCCCTCTGGAGCCCTTCCCAGGGGCCGGGCAGCACCAGGAGTTCTCCCCCAGCAGCACAATACACAGGTTCCCCAGCCCACGGCTGAATTCAACTTGGCCAAAACCAATACAAGGGGTGCGGACAAAACCTTCTCCCCCCCCCAGCAGGCTCCTGGCCAGTCCCTCCTCACCACATCTGCTCACTGGTGCCTTGGCTCGTGTGGGAAACACAGCAGGAATATTTCCATCGACTCAGCAAACACCTCCCAGCCCCTGTCTGCTGCTGGCACGGAGCTGGTCTGAGACGGGTGCCAGGCCTGCGGGCAGGAGGGAAGCTGCTCACGCGTTTAGACATGGACATTTCTGAGCAATTCCTTGATCTAGATCAACATTTACCTTAGCATGTAAATATTCAAAATCAGGCAAGAGTAACACATAAATGAAGCGAGTCCCTGTACTAAGGTACACCCGATGGGCTCCTCTGTACCTGTGCAGCAGTTGGGCAGGTCGATATTTCGGGTGCTTTACACCAGCTCGTTCAACAAGACACCTGCTTGCCAGCTGAGGAGCTGCCGCAGGAGGAGAACGGCTCCTTCTCCCTTCCTCAGGGAAACCACAGCATTACAGAAACAAAACCCGCGGCTCAGACACATACTCCTGCCTTCCAGTGCACGCTTCTGAGCACAGCACGCCAGTGTGCTTGAAGTGTCAGAAGAGCGGAGGAGCAGGAGCTGCCGGAGGGAGCTGGGCACGGCCGTGCCATCTGCTGCAGCCTTGGCATGG
>JAAGNO010030240.1:0-65139 GCA_033439905.1 Ceryle rudis | reverse complement strand
CTTTCCTTTCCTTTCCTTTCCTTTCCTTTCCTTTCCTTTCCTTTCCTTTCCTTTCCTTTCCTTTCCTTTCCTTTCCTGATTTTGAGTTAATTTTTGTTACTAGATCTGGGGATCTTCAGGTTGAATTCTTCATTAATACAATATTTGTACAAAGTGCCACATTTGATAGTGTCGACTATAAAGGGGTTTAGTATTTTATTCATTTAGCTTTCCTTCAACACTCCACATAATGAAGAAATTTAAGTACGTCCTCTAAGATAAATTATGGCTGGTTACCATTCCTGTTCCAAACACATAATTTTCAGAGCAGCCAGTGACTAATGCTTCAGTTACACAGTTGACAACTATTAGATTGACACTACTACAGGAATTCATTCTGGGCATATGATGATGGCTTGTGGGGTGTGCTTCATCTTGTAACAACTAACGCTCAAGCAACTGTTTTCGCGCCTGATCTAATTAATTACATCCACTTAAAATGGAACTCAAACAGTGCATTTGTAATTTTAAGTTATTTGACTTCCCAGGACTATTAAATGTGGAGCTGGTTGTCTTTTACCTGCTCTGGAGCTTTTCTCACATGCAGCAGCTGATACTTTCAAGTCTTAGGTTTTAAAAGATTTAACCTATGGGGAGTAATTCCAGCCTGAGATAATAGTTATTTTGAAATGAGATGAGTCTGTAGCTGCATTTGTTTTCTTCCCCTTGGTATTCAATATTTTATAACTTTATTTTGTATCAAACTGGGGTAAGTTTACACGCTCACAGCTTTAGCAAAGCATATTTCCTAAAGGGATGTTTTCAGCCTTGACCAGGGAAACCCATTCCTGCAGTGACCCAGAGGAAATTAAATACGATAGAAGGACAGTGGAGCCTTGTCGAGCTTTCCCTGGGGTATGGTTACTGGGGCCAAAGCACACTTCAGCCTCAGCAGCAGCTCAGGTAACTCTGACATTTACTTCCAGTACATATAATTTTGCATCTGTGAATTGGAAAAATGCAGCAAAGCACGTGATGGAGACCAAATGAAAACAGCAGTTTCCTCTGAATCAGAGCGGTGGAACAAAAAACCTTCTGAAGCCCAAGAGAGGATGAAGTTGTAGGTGTTGGAAACAAGCAGCAGTGACCTGTATGTTCTACAAAGGAAACAACACAGTGCAGGCAGATGTGTGGTGGAGGGGCTATTGAACAGGGCTCAGCATTTTAAACAAGCTCTCTTACCAAAGCAGTTACTGCTAAAACCAAGTAGTGAATGTTAACAGTGTTCATACTTCTTACTCATACCGCTCAGTTGAATACATCCTCAGGAAAGAAAGCGTGCAACAGGGGTTGCTCTGGTGTAGTTCTGTCCTTCGGAGCTGTGAGATGATGTCCTTGTCACTAGAGAGGGCTGGGGAAGGGAAAGAAGCAAAATCTGTCTGCAGAAAACGGCACAGTCCCTTCTGACTGGAGAGATGGAGGCAACCAACCCCCAAAGCACCAGAAAGAATACACATTGTGGGAAGAAGTGGCAAAAAAGCACAATCCAGCGGTGTTTTGTGTATCTGGTATCTCTGTTTATCTGAACTAAGAGATTCTTTTCTGATAAGGCTGCTTCAAATAAAGGAATGAGACCCGGCGGTAGAGTTTGGAAGTTTAGCGTAATTGGAAATGATTTAAGGGGATCGTAATTTACCCTGCAGTGGTTCAGAGTGTACTTAGAGTGCACTTTCCACGCTAAAAAGCATGCACGCAGCACGTGGCTTTATGCTCTTAGACAGAAATGGCCACAATAAGGTTAACTAAAATTTGAATGACCTCATTTGTTTTCACATGCTGCAAAGGCCAGCAATGAGCACTGGAGCACAGACCTCACCTAAGCCGTGGGCAGCCCGGCTGAGGGCAGGGCAAGGGGAGCCCAGGCAAGAGCCACCGAGCTCCAGGTGACCACTCTGTAAGTGCTCTAATGAGTGGTGTTTAAATATTTTCCAGATGCAGTCACTTAACCATGAGGGATAAATGTTTGCTCGAGATCTCACAATAAAGGTCAACAGATTAGGGCAAAAATTCAGGCCGTCAACCTGTGGAATCAAAGAAATCACAACCTCACCTTCATGCGAGCACCTGTGGACAAATGCCAGTGTCTGATGCTAACGAGCCAATCTCAATTAACCCCCTGAATGCTTCAGAACTGTGCTGCATTAGTCTCAGGGGCCAGGAGGCAGCGACGCAGTGCACTGCTTGTCTTTGACAGTCTGACAGAAGGACACCAACACTTACTGATTTCTGAGTCCTCACCACTCCTGTGTAACAGGCTTTATTCACACTTGAGTTAAATCATAGACTCATTTTGGTTGGAAGAGACCTTTAAGATCATTGAGATTTGTCCTCAAACTTTTAGTATAGTTTTCATTCCCGTTGATGATCGATATCTGAGCCGTGAAGTAAAACACCTTCAAATTATTTTTTTTAAATATGTGAAAAACTCTCTCAAAAGCTAAACCCCTCTCTAAAACACACACAGGTCTCATTTGAGTTTTGTAAGATTTTTATCCCATTATTTTCAATTAAAATAGTTGCCAGCTTAAGTCACAGATAGGTCTTAGTCACCTGAACGGCAGCTTCACAGCTGAACTTGAACAGATATTCACGCATTTTCTTCCTATGTTGTAAGAATAAACCAGTTACAAAAATGAATTCAGGCTTGTCTATTTCTGAGGGTGATAAATAAAGACTTTAAGAACGAGGAAGGAGCTTTCTCTCTTCAGCTGTTTGAGTCCTTTCCCTCTAAAGAGAAAGCAAAGACTCTTCAGCAATTCGGTCAGCCTGGACACTTTATGAAAAACAAAAAAAAACCCCAAACAAACAATATAAATTTTAGGATAAATTATTATTGCTCAACCTGGCACAAATCCTATACAGGTAATTGTGAATATGTAACTATCTTCAGTCATTGCACTCATAGCCCCTTCTCCTAAGTGTGAGGTAAGCACAGCGTACATGGTGGCAGGGCAGAATAGAAACCAGAACATCTGGGAGACATTGGTCAATCCGCTGGTCTACAACATATGAATAAACTTCTTCTGGTTATGAAAGCTGTTCTTTCCCATGTTCCTGGAGCCTTAGCTAAGGATCTCTGCAGTCCATAGCACTTCAAGCTGGAAATCAATGTATTTTAAGTAACCGGAAGGTATTTTAATGCCAAACCACGAGAGAGAGAGAAGTCGGCAGCCAGTATTTCTGAAGGACTTGGCACCTGAGCTGGTTATCATGGCATTTTTGCTGATCGGTAAACACAGTGTAATTTGTGTCATGGAGATGATTTGCAATTAAAAACTTATTAACAAAGTGCAACGATAACAAGAGGGATAAAATGCCAAGATGTGGAATTGCTTAATTATGTGAAATAGTTCTACCAAACCCAGGGCTCCACAGAACATTTTTTCCTCTCTCTAATGAACAATCAGTTCTTGCCGAATTCTAATTAGCCTCAATAATGTTGATCCCACTCAAGTATCAGTGGCAGCAAATGCAAACTGAATGTTTCCATTAAACAACTGCCTTCAGGTACAGCCGTGCTGTGCAAATCGTACAGCAAGCTGCAGAACATCGGTGTCCCAGAGTCGTCAGAAAGGACCGGGAGTTATCTTCAGAGGACAGAAGGGCACCTGCGATACGCAGAGTGATCCCGTGTCACATCCAGCGCGTTGCCCAATCTATCCCTTTCAAGCAGATTATGTCTGTGAGCTTATCCAGACCTGTTTGAAAGCCTATTTGATCTTGAAATAGGACTGAAGAATCTAACAAGAAGAGGCTTGTAGGAGGTTTTCTTCTTTAATCAGCATTGGAAATGCAAGAATGGGAAACTTGAGAAGAGACCCCCTTCAGCGCCTTCCTTTTGCCAAGATTACAAAGTACTGAAGTATATGAAAATGAAACGATGACAGCTCTTCTGATCTGCCAAGCCTGAACTGCTCCCTGTCCCCAGTAATGAACAAGCAAATCAAAGTACGACTCCTGAGAAAGTTCTGGTAATTTTTGCATTACAGATGCCAGATCCCTCATCCTCGCTCTGTGTCACGTTTCTTCTTTGGTCTGGGTAGACAAGCACTAGCCTCGTTATTCCTGCCAATTCCCTTTGCTCGAGCATTGGCAGCAGCTGCATCACCCTCAGCCACCCCCCCATCCCCTCCTCGGCACGGGGAACCCCGTGGTCCAGCAGCACACACCAACATCTCGGCCACACTGGGAAAAAAATCGGCTGCTGCATAAGAATTTCCTCCCTCTGAAGCCACTGTTATATTTGAGAGTCCCCAAATTATCTCTGTGCCTTTCTTAGAAAGCAAAAGCCTCTCCCCACTGCATTCTCCCAGTGTCGTCTTAGTGTCTCCCCCCGAGGAAAGAAAATATAAAGTTGTATTAAATAGTAGTGTGGCTCTGCTATGTAGGTTGCAAGCATAAGAGAAGTAAGAAATAATTGTTATGCTCCCATGTAGTTCCAGCTCTGGTTTATTCCTGAGAGTAGGAGGGAATTTCATCACTATTTCAACTAACAAAGTTCAATATATGTCTGCAAAATGCAGAAGGGATTGGTTGTTAATGATGTCCACTGGAACGAGGACTGAGATTTTACCAGTTTCCTAGGGTTGAATATCCTCAGAACCACAAGAAAGTTTTAATTTTGCAAAACCAAATCAGTTATCACGACCAGCTGAAATGGCACAGATGAAATCCCTACACACAAGAATATTGATGGGAAGGGTCTTTCCCATGTTCCTGGGCTGGTCGTCAGAGATACTAGATTTTCAGCTGCAGCAAAGTCAGGTCCCATCCCTTTAACAAAATTCTTTCAGTCTCCAGTAAGAGAATGACTCGCTCCCTGATACTTCAAGCACTCGAACTGGAACAAAGCACTCTCTCTTGATCTACTTTCTCCCACTCCTCCTTGCCAGCCTCTGCTATTTTAGTGCATTAACCCCATGCAGATTTGCTGCTTCACATGTCCCAGCAGCAAAGATAAATGAGACAGACGCTAAAAGAGGAATAAAATCCAATTTAAGCAAAAGTCTGTGAGAGGGCTGGGTTTCTTTGTATTAAAATAAAAAGGGGGAGGGAGGTGGGGAGAGGGGGGAAAAAAAACTTCTCCCTGTAATAACGTAGTATGGGTCAGACCACATTAACAGAGCAGTAAGTGATGGAAGTCCCTGCAATATGTTAAATCTTTACAGGGAGATGGAAAATAGCTGTTTGTGTTTAATGTCAAACAGTCGGCCGTGCCCGCCGCAGAATACAGGCTTTGTTCTCCCCCATGCCGAGCTGGCTCACGCCAACTCTGGAGTATGTTACCATAGAATATTTTTAGTTATGTAACCATACAAATGTAAAATAATTCTTTTCAAGGCCACTTCTGGTGTTCAGACAGAAGCATGAGATGAAGTCATGCCATTTCAAAGCCATGTTATGGTTGAGAACGGTTGTTGGAAAAGTGCTCCCGGGGCATTTTTCCTTGTCTTTGAGGCTGCAGGAGACACGAACCCATGTACTGATGCCATTAGCACCACACCACGGATTCTGCACGAGAGCTGCAAGGATCCTGCTTCGGGTTCTTTAGCTGAGCAAACAAGCAAAGCCAGAGCAACGCCAGATGTCCCTCAGCTCGAGCAGCAGCTCTGCTCAGAGCTGGGATTTCTTTCTGCAAGAACCACTCAACATCTCTGCTCCCTTCCACACTGAGCATGAGATGGGTCAGTGCTCATTTCTCTCCATATCATTCGAGGAGTCTTTCAGACTTCAGGCATAAACTCTTCCCTACTGCTTTAGCATTTCAATCCCACGTGCAGTTTTCTTCCCTTCTGGGCTTTGTCCAAACCTCGTAAATCACCGTGCGCTAGCACCTAATCTGCGTTCATCTCCTACAGCCTATTCACACTCTTGATTACCTCACCTTACAGCTCATCTCCCTTTCCAAAACATCTTGCCTTACCTTCCATGAGGCAATCACTTTCTCATTTTTTTCTTGGTTTAAGGCTCAAGAGGTCTTTGACGTTCTCAATTTCACTTTTGACAGTAGCACGTGTGAAAAATAGAAGAGGTATTTTTTAAAGGACCTCAGATTTCTTTCACACCTGAAACTATGGCAGTAGCTCAGTCCCCTCCTCATAGAGAGGGAGATAGATAGATGATAGTTAGATAGATAGATAGATAGATAGATAGATAGATAGATAGATAGATAGATAGATACCCACCCCTGTGTGTGAGTTTAAGTGAAACCATGTTAATTTCTTAAGTCTTTCGGTGTACACATTTGTTTAATCAAAGGCACTGACACAATAGCAATGGGATAAATGCCTAATTCAGATATGCACGCACCTTTACTGCTTTGCCTCTCTGGTCCCTGGGACACTGCGGGGTGCTGGTTACACTGGCCTCAGCTTCAGACTTTCCTGGGGGAGCGAAGGACACCCAGGCTCTGCCCAGCAGATGAGGTTTCTGTGTCCAGCTCCTTTCCCAGGACACTTGACTGAGCATCCTCCAGGGATCATTTTTTTCTGATTGCAAGTTCACAAGCCATGCAGCTGGCTGGGAGAAAACATCAGTTCAGAGAAGAGCACGGCAAAATACACATCCTTTTACTGCATATTGTAAAATACAGAGTATATGCATCTATAAATCTGCATTCATCAGCACAATAACTGCATATGCATGACACCTTTCGTGGGATATTGAAATGAAAAAGGAAACTGGAAGCTCCATAAATCAAACTAAAGTGAAAAAGGAGGTTAAATGGCAAGGAGGAACACGAGTAAACCTTTTCTGCTGGCATGTTTGCACTCATCTCCCGATGGATTTAAAAGTCAGCTTGACTCCTGTGAACTCACGCGTCAGTAGTGAAACAAATGGCCATGTAGCCCACTTGCCCAGCCAATTATTGAGCCAATTACTCAGAAAGTCAGCAGCTTTTCATTTTTCATATTTAACATAAAAAAAAAAGAAAAGAAAAGAATGCGAACAGCGACTTCTGTTCAAATCAATTATTCAGATCTATTGACTTACAAAGTCAATACATATTCTGCAGCAGCAATTTATGACACAGAAAACCAGGGCAATTCCCCGTTGTTGACACTGGCTCTGGATGAAAACTATCAAGTATGAGACAGCCATGCACACTGGTTTGAACACACGCTCTGGTGTTTCTTCACTGCTGTAGGTGACACCCTATCCTTGCTCTCAGTAAGTACTTGCATTAGCATGGTTCTGTTATTCTGGAATATTATCCAGAGCACAGACTTTTTTCAATGGTCCTATTTATGCAAACACTGTAACTGGCTGCCTTGGTATCTTGGGAGCCCTTCCCAGATCCACTCACCCAGTCAGGCTGAAGCTGAGGTGCCATGGGGTTGGGCGACCGCCTCCCATCACCGCAGGAACACAGCAACACCTGGGCCAGCACCAATACCTGGGTTTCATACCCACCTCTGCTCCTGGGTAAGCAGCTCTCCAGAGCATGAAGTTCTTCCTTGAATAATCTCTGATTTCACTAGAGCAAAGCAGAACATTCCTCAGGCTTGACAATGCTTTTTTCAATTTTATTTTGAGGTCACCCTTCCAAAACCCACAGCAGAGCTTTTGCCAGGAGAATGCTACCGAGAAAAAGTGCAGAGAGTGGAGGTGCAGCCACACCATGTGTTGCAGTCGCCTTTCCCCTCTCTTTGCCTCACTCTATACAATAAACCACTGATTTTCTTTCTCTGCTTTTCTTCCTTCTGCTCATTTCTAAAGGGTAGTAACAGACCCCTCAGTAATGCCAGCAAATAGGGGACTGACCAACGCGTGCTGTATTTTCCTCTTGGGCTGCTGTTTTCATTGAGCACTTGTGCGACACAAAAATAAACCAATAATGAGACTGAAAATCGATGACAGCAAAGACATTAAAGACACAAGGTCACAAAGAGGGCAGAAGTTAAGTTTAAAAAGTATGTGGTGCTGCTGTAAGAGCACAGCACTCTCACCAGACTGGCGAGTCACGTCCTTCCAGGCTGAAGACCTCAGAAGTTATTGACATTCACTTGGAAAGATTTTTAAGAGGCCAAATTTTCAGGTGGCAGATGAAAAACAAGCACCAAATCTTCCCCAGGCTGGGCATTGGGACATTCCCACTCGGTCCCCTCGGGCAGGTGAAAGCCAGTGAGCCTCTGGTTGGGCACTGAGCAGCAGTAACATCTCTCTAGAAAGTTTTGATTTCCCCCCATCACCTGGGAGAAGGACACTCAATGTGACACAGGGACCTCACACAGGAGAAAGCTGCACAGTGGCTGAGGTCCTACCTGAAAACACCTCCTCACCTGAGCCACAAGGAGAGCATGAAGAGCTCTAGCAGAGAGCAGCTGGCAACCTGAGGATATATTTGAGGCCACAGGAGGGTCGTTAATGGTAACAGAGATGTTTGTGATTTCCTAAATTACACTTGCATCACAGACTGGGGGATGGGGAGAAGGGAAAGAATCTGCAGAACCTCTGTCAGTGCTGTTTCTTTGCTCCCCTGCAGCACACCAGGTTTCCAAACCAGCCTTGCTGGGCGCTGCCATGCCATCACCCGTGTTCAGTGAGCTCTCCTGTTCCACCAGCAGCGCCAGGTGTTTGTCTCTTCTGCAGTGCCATGGGCAGCTGGATCCATATTTCAAACTCACTGAGGGATGTGGTAAAAATAAGGTGAGCACATTCATGTAGGTAACCTTTCCCCAAGGATTTGTGACGTAATGGCTTACAAACATTTGCTTATCCAGTGAGTGAGGTAATTACCTACCAAACAAACCATACGAGGCAACGCACGGTCAGTTACCCACCAGTGTAGCAGCTCAGCAGTTATGCACTGCAGTCAGCTAATTAAAATTTTTGCTATTTTTCCTCTCAGATACTTAGACCACAGTTAAGCAGGATCATTAGCTAATTAGAATCAGAACCAAATGAAACCAAAGTCTGAGATAGCTAAAATAAACACCCATCCTCTAGAAAAAGTAGGTGAAAGCCAACAAAATATTGCTTTGTAAACGATTTACGTTACCTCGGAGTGAAAGCCCATCCTACAGCGCGGGTTTTCTGGCGCAGTCACGTGGCACCGGTCAAAATGATGAGAAGCCCCAGGAAATGTGCAGGGCTGCTGCAGCTCAGAGCAGCTAATGGCTTTGCCTCCTGTGCTTTGAGTTACGCATTGCACGATGCAGATGCCGGAACACGGAGCGTACAAAATCCCTCGCACTCAGCAGTGCCATTTTATATGCTCCCGTCGTTCCTCAGCAGCCCCTTCTTAACCTTAAACTTAAGCAAACCCAGCACTGGGAAGCGCTGCGCAGGTCTCCCTGCAGCATGTGCCATGCCTCACACCTCCGGAACACTCAGAGCCACTCTGTTTTCATGTGGGGTGAAGCAAGAAGCGAGGAGAACTTGACAGCAGGCTGGTAATGCTTGGCTTGCCAAAAGGTCATATTCAGTGTGGTACCACCAGCTTTGCAGACACTTGTCGTCTTTAGCATCGCCCACAGAGAAAACCCTAAATTTAAATGCTAAGTAGTACTTAGAAGGATGTTATAAATGCAGACTCCCACTCTGACACAGTTTAAGGCAGGCTAGTGCTGACTTTCTCAAGATTTCAAGCTAAAACCTTGCCTGTTTTTCCCGCTAAGGTATGTCTTTTCTCCCCCAGTGTGTGCGAGTGGCTCTGCTGTGCAGCAAATGAGCGATTCTCTACCATGGGCATCAGGCAAAAATATTTGCAGTTTGACAGCTGTCCCTGCTTTCATAGGTACATTAAATGAATGGATATCATTAAAGAATTAATTGGTCATTAAAGCATGTTGCACAAGGGAGCTGAAGAACCTCTGGTATCTGGGTGGTCTCCTCTGGTGCCAGAGCCCGTTCCCTGCAATGCTCCCTGTGGTTTTGCTGCAAGTGTCTCAGCAAGGCCCTGAGATGTTAATCAGGGTTTTGTGCTGGGGTTTTAGTTGTTTGGTGGGGTAGAGCCCGGCTCAGCGGCTCCAGGCACCGCTGAAGTACTGGTAATAAGTCACTGTCCTGGTGACCGCAGGGCGAACTCTGCAGAGATGATTTAATCGGGTTCAGCTATCTGCAGCAGCCAGCTCCCTCCCGCTCCTCACCCTCGGAGAATTTTTGTCACTTGTTCGGGCAAAGCCGGCCAATTTGCGAAGTTGCCATCAAGGTGCCACAAGAAGTTTGCAAAGGTGAAAATGCAACAAGCACCCCCCGCTCGCTGCCGACCATCAGTCTAGTCCTCAGCCATCCTGCTGCCCTTGGCACGAGGTGCCAATCGCGGTGACTTCTGAGCCCAGTGCTGCTGGAGTCCTCCCAGTAATGAGCTCAACTCTTCCTACTAATGACCTGCACCTTATTAGTGAACAGTGCCGAGTTGCTGGGGGATGCGGGCAGCGCTAACACAGATGATGTCACCCCCGACAAGTGACAAAGGCACTCTTCACATCACATATGGCCGTTCCTATTATAGTTCCTAAAGGCATCTAAATATTTTTCAAGTGTATTTTTCAATGAGAAGGATGCTGGTGGTTACGAACGCTCTGCCTCAGCAGGGACACACGGAGCACAGTGCTTGCGGTATTTCCTCATACAGCTCTGCTTTGATATTTCCTTTCCAGCCTGCACAAACCAGTCAGTTAATGGGAAAGAACACTCAAGATCACAACTGACTGGGAAATTCCCCACAAAGTGTATTCTCACGCTTGTCGTAATCTCACACATCCCCTTGGCAAACAGACAGACATTTTTCAACACATCTTTCATGCATCTATTTAATTAGCGACTACATGTACCCCTGGCTGTATCTGAAAGTGGGAATGAAAATGTAAACCCTGAATAAAGAGAGGCCGGTTATTCCACGATGGGAGGATTCTCCACCTTCACGCCATGCTGCACTCAGGTTGATCTGATCCTGCCTCGCACTCAGAGTCCTCTGTCACAGCAAACACTGTGCAGAGCTGGGACCGAGCCCGGTGTGTTTGGGCCCGGCAGCGATTCCTTTCAGTTGGCCCTTCCTCCACTCGGCTGCCTTTCCTGGTGCGACGCTGCAGGCGCTGCCCTCCGCTGAAACCTCCACCATCAATTTCCAGGCTGGCAACAGGCATAAAGTGCCTCTCTACCCTCCCAGCCCTGAAGAACTGCTTGCTTTGCAGGACTGAGTAAATACTTTAAAGCAGATTTTGTTCAGTTCTACAGTCCGTGGGTCAAAGTGTTGGGCTGCTGCAGAAGTACAATTACCTGTTTGTAGCATTTTAGCAACCACTAAAATAAAATCTAACCACTAAAACTTCAAAATGACCTTAGCAAATCTTCTGGAAATCTTATAATCCCTTAATCTGATGAAGCATTTTGACCTCTGAGTGTTGGATAGATTAGTGCCTTGACTGCATTTGCAACAATTACTCCTCAAAGTTTCACAGAAAGCAATGAATCTCACCATGGCAAGTTTAGTCTAAACTCTTTTTTTATCTAGTAAAAGAAGCCACTACTTTTTTTCTCAGGTAACAGTCAATTATCCCAGATTTTCTTCTCAATTTGCTTTGCATTACATGTTACTGCCTGCTCTGCTACTTCCCAGACAGTCTGAAATGCAAAAAAGAATAAGGACATTAAGTTCTTCATTGTTAAAAATCACTAAAAAAAATATATATATTGCACATATTCATGACTTCCTTCTTTTCACTTACGGCAAGGAGCCAACATTTTTATTTCCTGGTAAACATCACTGGGTATTACTGGATTTTAAACCATCTTTTCCTAGTAGAGGGAGTTTGTTTTTATCAACAGCTGACAAGACATCATTAGCAGGACACCTTTTTGAGGCTTTTGTTAATTTTTTACCAGCTTTGAGCCATGAAGTTGCTATTGATTTGGATACATAGCATAGGAAGTGAAAAGCTTTTATACCATCCCACTGGCCAGATGGCACGAGGAGACAAATTCAGTTATAGTACCTTCAGATGTTTTTGGCGTAGCCTAGAGAAACTGAAGTCTGCAATTCAAAGATGTGGTTAATTTATATTCTCCTTTTTAAAAAAGCCCAAAGGCTACGTCCCTAAGGGAGTGAGGACATCCCTACGGGAGCGGGTGCATCCCCAGGCAGCCAGCAGCAGGCACCGCCTGCAGCCCTTCCTTCAGGGAGAAGTTAGGGAAGATGGTGAGCACCAAGCTGCGTAGGATGATGTGATTTTCCAGAAGATCCTGTTGTTTTCTTCCTCCGTCATTCCCTTACTGCAAGTAAAGGTACACATTTGAGCCAAAATAATTTCTGTAACTTTTCTTTGGCCAAAAGTGGATGTTCCAGGCTTAGGAGCGTGATGCACCCTCTGCTCACAGGGTGTTTGCCAACAGCTCCGACTGGCTCTTCCGTGACCATGGTGCTGTGGCACAAGCAGGTTCAGCCACCTCTGTCAGACTTGCAGAGATCCCTCGTGGACCTCTGCAAGGAAATGATTCTTGCAGCACTCCATACGTTACGGATTTGCGATGGATTTGCAGAGAGACTTCAGGTGTGGCGCTTCAATTGCACCATGCCCCAGCCGCCCTCAACAAAAACAGGATCCCTACCTTTAGAAGCCACTTTTCCACCTCCTAAGAAAACAATAAAGTTGTTTCTAAATTCTAAAATCCAGACATTATCAATTTGAAACCACAGTGGATGGTAACTCTGGTGGCAGTCCTCCCTCAGCTCTGCCGTATGGAGCTACTGATGCACAGACTCGACTTCTTCCCTCCTGTTTTGCTCCTCATTATCTCGCTATTCTCCAGTAATCAGCTGGAAGCTACAATTTCCATTCTAAATTGCGAGGGTGAGCCAGGGCTCACCGGACCGTTTCTGTCCGCAAGCCATAACAGTAAGAAAGAGGTTTGTAATCTCTGCCTCCACAGCCCAGCTCCAGTAGTCAGAAAAAGGCACCAAGGGAAAATGAGCAAGGTCATTTGGCCATACGTTACAAACCAACAAGGGAAATCAAATATTTTGATGTAGTTCAATTTCTGTAGCTGTGCTGGTCCTGCTCTAAGCCACAGAACAAGCTCTGACCAGTACTTGGTGAATTAATTCTTATTTACATCATCTTGTGGCATTTGTATCATCTTTCGACTGGACCTCGGAGGAAATACTTCTCATTTGCTGTTGTCGCGTTCAGGATGCCTAGGCACGTTCTAAGACCGCAAACATCTTCACAAATCAATTCATTGCTCCTACAGCTGTAAGGCTTCCCCATGGGGAATGACAAGAGTGAACTACAGAAAGAAGATCAGGTTGCTTACAGCTTGACTTCTTCATTACAGTCTTTGGAGAACTGAATACACAGCTCCAACAAAATGCAGGTGCACAAAGCCCCAGACTATTAAGTAAAAGCTCACAAAGGGGCCTTTATGTTATTTTGGCATGATGCTCATCCTGTGCATACCTATTTTCAGTTAAAAGCACCTTTTTTTTCCAGTCTGATACAACACACAGAACATCTGGCCTTGCTCAGATGCCCGGTCATTCTCAAAGCAACTTTTGGCAGAAGCAGAAACATTTGTTCTGCAGCTACTGAATGAAGCAGGTAATTTTCTGTGGTCAGAGAAGTCATCTGTCCATGGATTGTGGACCCTGTAACCTAAATGGCACTGCACTATGACCTTATCTGAGCAGTGGAGACATTTACCTTAAATCCGAGTTCTTCCACATTCACTTTGTGGAGGCCTGAAGGTTCCCTCAACAACCTGAGCAAAATCATTCACTGAACATTTATCAATTTCACAGCGAGCACAGGGGCGGATCCTGCAGCCTCTGCTGTTTGAAATTAGTAAGATACTTACCTAAGCCAGCCAGTCAGGAACGTGTGGGCAACGCACGCACGTGGGGATCTGGGAAGGATGGTTCTTCCCAACATGGGCTGCTCGCCCCACACACCAAGGCAGCGTGCGAGGAGCGACTCGTCATCCAGCTGTGAGGCTGAAGCGGTTTCTATTCTCAGTCTTACACTGTTCAGCACCTAAAGACTACTATCAATCCTACCTGACATGTCTGATTACCCCTGAAGACATGTCGTCTATCATCCTACGAGGATCCTGAAAAATCCCAAGACACTCTAAGTTCAGTCCTCCCAGGACCCCTCTCTGGTCCTTTCCATCTCCTCCTCGACACAGGTGCCTCTGTGTCTAGCTGTGAAGCTTGTTAAACCCCTCTGTTCTTCACCTTTCTTGAGGAAACCCCTGGAGAAGGCCTTCCAGCACCTGCCTGCCCTTCCAACCAAATCCAACCAGAAAGCACTTGTCCTGCTGAAGGTAGGGTGGACATCTTCAACGGGGCCAATCTCACTGCATTATCCAGATTTAGGGCTGTAGATCACAATCTCAGCACAGGCTGCTGAGAGCTCAAACAGCTATAGGAGATGAAAAGGTGACCCCTGATCTTCTGGCAGAAGCCAGCGGTGCAGATGGCTTTTCAGATTTCCTGCTGGGGAAAAAAAAAATAAAGAAGATGGATACGATTTTAATATAGCAGTATCTATAATGCGTATCGCAACGTCCACATCGAAAGCACTTGGACAACAACGTATACAGACAAAAGGCGCCTTGTCTAGACACTCCTTGAGGAACATAAGAGCAGAGGAAATTTTTTCTTCAGTCATGAGTGACTCACTAGTGTTCTGCAGGTAAATCTCAGGTCATAAAATGAAAGTATGAGCTTTATTGTCAAACCTCTCTGCACATGGTAGTTATTATATTTCAGGTTTTCCATGTCACTCGGTGCCGAGGAGGACAAGAAATCACGTTGCTGTTCTCTGAAAACCCAAAGTCCCCAAATTCATTACTGGAGTCAACAGCTCTCCTTTGAGCACTGTGCACCATCATTCTTTTCTCCAGTCCCCACCTGGATTTAGTTAATGAAAGGAAAACTTTTAGGAAATATCTTTTGAAATCAAAGAAACTGTTGAAGATGGTATTTAATTTCATCGCAAGCAGTGTCCTCTATTTGTGAAATTGAAAAGTGTTTTCACCTGATACTTTGGAAATGAAGTCATGACCTTTAATAACTTCATTTAGTCTAAATGAATAAATAGATCTAGAAGTCAATTGGAAGTCTTTCTGAGTGCTAACCAGAGTATATCCCATATATCTTGCAGTCATTAATAGCTGATGAATTCAGCTAATAATGCTAGGGGACATTGTCAAGGTTGATGGACACAAAACCTGTCCTTGTTTTGACAGTGCTTCTGCAGAAGGGGGTTCTCTTTGGGAAAGCAATTACCCCAAAGAGTGGGATTGGTTAATAGTGGGCTTCTTCAAAAGGATTTCGATGGATGTAATAAGAATTTTTTTCTTTTAAAAGCACAAATTGTGATTCACCCTAATTTTCAGTTCTGGTTATTTGCCAGTATTTAGTGACAGCTAATATTAGCACGGCCTTTTATGACTCCCCATGGTGTCAGGAACAGCAGAGTACAGAAAACTCCCAAATTCTGTCATGATTTGTTGTCTGGTCTTCACTTTCTTAATCTTCTGTCACCTTCCGGGGCTCATTTTCACGAGCTATGGACAAGTTTCCCCCACCAGAAATACAATCCCGAATAAAAAGGCTGTTTGAGGAATAAAACACTGTGTGTCAGGTGAGGTGACGTGCGCAATCCCGGTGCCTGGACCATCAGCTCACCCGAGTAAGTCACCGAGATAGCGCCAGCTAATCGGACTTTCTATATTTAGCACAGTGACCCAACTTCAACCAACTGGGATGTGCCTTTTAAACCCAGCAGGATTTAAACCTGTGCCCAAGTGCTTCATTGACTGAGGGAGGCTTGTGCCTATTTTCTAAGGTAACTGGATACTAATTGCGTTGCTAAATCAGGGCCTGTGATTGGAATATGGACTTCAACAGTAATTTAAATTAATCTAGAGGAAAAAAAAATATATTTGGTTTTGCCAATTTTTTAATCTAAAGCCACTTTACCTGACAGGGAAATGAGCGGTGAATGAATCACTCAGCACTGGTATGGAGATACAAAAAGATATTGGACATCTTTATATGTTTTTCATATTACTCTGTGCAAGATAAAGTCTTGTTTTTATTTGGAGTAATCTCTGCCTTGATCTTCCCAATGAAATAAAAAAACCCCACTTGGTAAAATCAGGAGGAAAAATGTATTAGTAGGGTTACTGAAGAACACTAGAGATGGAAATAAAAAACGGATCACAAAGAATATAGAGCGTCAGCAGGAAAACCGTGCTGGTGTTTGTTGTCTTCTGATGAACAACAGTGAAGTAGAGAGTACTTCTCTGAGGGCAGTGAAGCAGACATGGCAGTAATAGTGAAGTACCTTCATTTCAGAGATGCAAATATCTATTATTTAGCAGTTATGTGGTCATAGTATCATAGAATGTTTTGAGTTGAAGGGACCTTTCAAGGCCATTTAGTGCAACCCCCCTGCAGGGAGCAGGGCCATCTGCAACCAGAGCAGGGTGCTCGGAGCCCCGGCCAACCTCCCCTGGGATGGTGCCAGGGATGGGGCAAGTGGGAACGTCACCTAAAGGATGGTCACGTTCGGTCGCACCGAAATACATGGGAATATCGTCCTTATGAAGTGAAGATTTTATCGTGCTTTGCCTGCAAAGGGGCTCTCTGTTTATGGAGACGTAAATTTTGTGGCATCTGCTAAACTGTAAATATATTATAAAGTGAATTTTTATCGATCAGTAACCATTAAATGTAATATTTTGAACAGGCAACTGTTAAACGTCATTATACAACACACACTCTAATCATTTCAACCAGAGGCCAGCTTCTCATCTTGATACCAGTATCAACTCAAGTAAATACATTATTATAGTGGGGAATTACTTTAGACATAGACGAGCACAGCTGAGATTAAAACCTGGCCCCTGGTTTTCAAGCTCTAATGAAGTTCAATTGTACAGAGTACTTGAAAGATTTTTTTTTTTTTTTTTTTTTTTTTGGTCTGTAATGTGTACAATCAGGAACATTGGTCATTTAAAAGATAAAAAAGCTAAACACAAAACCTGAGCATATGTAGATCTTTAGGCCACCGGGAATAAAATTCTCCCATTAAAATACTAATAAATGCAGAATATCCCCTCCCTTAATTAATTGGTTAAATAAACAGTGAGACTAGGTGAAATACTTGTACGATTATCTAACACAGAGAAAAATCAAGAAGGTTGACTGAATAACAATTCCTCAATTAACACACAATGAAGAACATTTGAGTTTTAATTAATCCTTATTGGCACTGCAGTAACTTCCACAGAGAATCCATTCCGACTCATTTCGTAGGCAGGCGTTTCAAGTTTAGGTAATTTTAACATTTGGTGTCCAATATAAATCTACTTATTAAAACTGATAGAAATACATGGGATTAAAATCAGATACAAAGGGCAAGTACACGTCGGGAGTTAATTTCTCTACACAGAGCATCGCTGCTGTTGACAGAACATGGAACGCTTCATTTCCTTGCCACACTGATGTGCAACGGTTGGATTTTCTATTATCATTATTATTAGTATTTTTACTTGGGGGTGAAATCCTTTCTTGTAAAGGGCCAGGAATAGACAAACTGACCTCAGCTGAGCTGTCGGGTCGGACTAACAGCCCAGGCAGTGACCAACACTGAGGCCGGGCACCCGCGCTCCGCGGGTGCGCATCGGGGATGAGCAGAGCAGTGGGTGTAGAGGTGTACAGCGTACGTACACCTGAAGCCTTGGCCCCTGCTGGAGGCGTGCTGTGTCAGGATGGTGTATTCTGCTCTGCAACCCTCCCCCAGCTGCAGCTGCAGCAGCCGGCTCCTCCAGATGGCTGCCAGTTGGAGCAGCTCTTACGAGAAAGTCACATAAAATTTAATACTTAACTAATTGGTTTCCATACATGTTTATTTAAAAGGCATATAAATTCGATAGAGTTCACTATTTTATCAAAGGCCTGTAATTTTCTACTGCGTTCTTCAGAATTGCCCAGAACACCTATAGCTGGCAGCTATGGACCGTTTTTAACTCAGGAGCTACTCTGCAGGGGCCCAGGGAAGGGAACTAAAGATAGCAAAGCTGTTCTCAGTGGTCCGAAATTCACAGCAAAGAGGTCCACGCTTCCCCTAGAAAGAAAAAAAAAAAATTCAAAATGACTGATCTAAACACTGAGGTCACCAAAAACCACACTGAGATCACCCAAAATGTGCCCAAGGTAAGGGAACCAGCCTGCTATCGAACCGGCAAGAAACACACAAGTGTTATTGCTGGGTTTTGTTGACACGAAGACAAGTAGTCTGATGGAACAAATACTTAGACACGCTTAACGACAACACTCGGTTTTACAGGTAGGACTAGATAACAAACATTTTAAAAGACCTTTCAAACAAGATAGAATTGTTGCTTTTATGAAAAACACCTGCAGCGGTTTTGCTGCTGTGCTGCATTTCAATCCTCACACCGATTCGTGTGTTGCTTGTTACGAAGCTAATAAAACAGCTTCTTGTCCTTCAGGACACGCCAGTCTTTTTTTTTTTTTTTTTTTTAAATTTTAAGTTCTGACCTCTTATAACCTCAATTTCTCTTTCTGGTTCAACAAAAGTATTTATGTTTGGATTTATAGCTATCTCACAGAATTCCTTCTTATACTCTAGATTGGATAAGCAAAGGGAAGCTCACTGAAGTCTGTGATATACTGTACTGGTGATCTGCTGTACTGCGGTCTCCTAGGGACAGGATCGTGTTGGTGGTGGACAGGGATGGGAAAGTCTGGAGATCTCTTTATCTCCTTGAAACACGGCAAGGTGAGCGTGGTCTCTGTCTTGAGACACAGAGAACTTTTGTGGTTTTCTTGGGTCTGATGTTATGTCATTTCCGTAGGTACGCTTAGGGCTAAAACATGCTCAAAACAATTCAATAACATAGGAAATTCAACACCATACTGATTTCATAAACAAAAGTAAGATGGTCAACAGAAGAGTAGGGAAAGTCTTCAGAAAAACCACAGAGAACAGACTTTCCCAAACTAAAACATGCTTGGAAGGGAGCCCATTTAGAAATGAAAACCTCTCATTTGTTTAGCGCTTGGTGATACATCCCACTTACCCCATTCCAAACCCTTTATGGAGAGAAGCTGTTGAGTTTATCCAGGGGCCTGCTCCCCTTTCAGCGAGAAGAAACATTCCCCCTGAACTGTCTGCCAGCCCAGGAGAGCACGACGCACGCACACAAGGTCTGCAAAGGGGAGCAGAGCCACCTGTGCTCGCGTGGGGCGGGAGGGGAAGGCTTAGCTTTCATGTCCATTTTTTCCCAGGACAACACAAAACCTCACAGGTAGCTTCGACCTGGCCTCTGGGGTCGATTCTACTTCAGATACATGAGAGCAAGGAAAGGGGAAATGCAAAGATCCACCTTTGGGAGGAGTCATCTCCCTCTGCTGTCCCTGACACGTCCCAAGCTACACTTTACAAGTGACATTTTTATGCCCTCTTTACGAGCAGTTGATACCTGTGTCTACAGCAAACACCAGCCATGTGTGTGCCCTCAGCTGCCCAAAAGGCACCGTGTCCATGGTGAGAGGTGGGCGAGGGGAGCACAGACCAGACGTGAACCAGCAGCAGTCAGCAAGGAGCCAGTGACCAAGCCCCTGAGCAAAACCAGGTCTCTTGCTTCAGGGCCCTCTCTCCTAACCATTAGGAGATATTGCTTGGGTCACGAGGACATTCATGTGTGTTTACACTCATCAGAGGAATTACCCATTTCAATAGTCTTTTCAGACCCAGCACTACATTCAGCCTTGCAAAAGCTGTCTTTGGAAAAGCCGTGCACTGGCCCCACCATGGCTGTGCTGAGGGCCACACCAACTCCCAGCCTCACTCCTGCCTTTTGGAGAGAGCCCGAGGCTGGATGTGTTCGGTGGAAGCCATCAAACCAGGTGGATTTCAGTTCACTTGTTCCATGCAATGCCTGGTGTTTGCACAGCTGTGGCTCTGCTAAATACGAACACTTTCTGAGGGGCTCAGCGTTTTCACCTCACCCTTTTTTTCAGGAAACCTAATGCCCAAATGGGAAAGCTGGAAACATATCCGTAGTGGGGAATGGAAATGTATGAACTGAATCACTCCTTCAAAAAAAGGGGCTTTTATACAAGTAATGCCGCAGCCGATGTATTTTTTTTTTCAGGGGCATGTTTACACTGCAGATGAAAAAGCCTGTCGCATAATCAAATATGAACCAGAAGAACATGGCTTCCTAGAAGGCATGCTTGTCTAGACAGCCCATCAGCAGCCTAACCACAGAGCGGGCCTGATAGCAGCTGCAAAGCTGTCAAAACAGCTCCGTGTATCCTCTGTCACCGAGCCACAGCCGGAGCAAAGGCTGAGCGCCCGGTGGTTACCATACGGAGATGGGCAGCGGCCGGAGTCCAGCGTCCAGGGAGCCGCGCTCTGCCGCAGCCTCTCTGGACAGTCCTGCAGAGACACAATCACAGCACCGACTGAGCTCACGTGTTGCCAACAGCTCAGTTGTGGCTGGCAGCAGGACCACAAAAACCTTCCCTCAAAACCCTTGAACTTCATCACGCTGCACGAAGAGCCCCGCAGCACTCCAGCGAGAGCCGTGTGAAAGTGTTTGCAGGCGGCAAAACATTTGAAATCCATCCTTGACCGCAGTTTGGTAAAGATCAAGCAGTGAGGATATTCATTGGCTTTTCTGGGAACATAAATGTTTTAGGAAGGAAAAAACCTGCAGCATGCTATAAGCGTGGTGTGCCTCCACCACTGTGCGGGCCTCTCCAGTTCGTGTACCCACCTGCGACTGGGGATGCTGGAACCACTCCCCAGCCTGTGTGCAGGCTGATGGCAGGGGGAGGATCAGTCTTAGAAGCATATGCTACTGAACGGATTCTTGCAGAGTGCTCCCACAGCCACGCTACTCTCCAGCCAGTTTTTTCTTTGCTGATACATATGCAACATACACAGAGTGATTTAGTCCACACCCTTCCTGCTTTCTCATCCTACCACGTTCTGTGCAGGTTTTTTAGCAAGTGGCAGCAGCAGCCTGTGTTGAATTACTGAGTCTGTAAGAGCCCATTGAACTCAGCTTTTTCAAACCAGTCTAAAAATGTACATGCTGTTGAAGTGGGAACGTTTTTTCCACCCCCATTGTTGTCTTAATTCTGTTGGATGACTTCATTTCACAGTTCATTTTACTTAATTCCCAGCTCCTCTACCGGGACATCCGATTCCTCACTCTTCATCTCTGGACTGCGATGATTTCTTTATTATTATTTTCTGTCAGTAACACGACTCTGAGAGCTGAACCCGTGCAGAGCTGCTTCACAGTGTCACTCACAACCTGAGCGGTCTGTGTGTAACATCCTAATTCAGTCCCTTGTAAAGTGTCTTTGGGCATCCCATAAATGTTCAATAATAGAAATAGGAGGTCAAGAACAGTTTGGGGGCCCTGACAAAGGGAAATAAGGTCACAAAAACACCTCTGAAAGAAAACCAAAACTTCTTAAACATTCACAGGCAGGGGAGTTCTGAGCAAAATAAGATCTCGGGGTATCTCTGCCGTACGTCCTGCACAGGTCACGGGACCGACCGCAGAGTACGTGACTGTTTCCTACAAGCACGCGTCACTGAAGCAAACAGTGAGGAATGAGGAGGACAGATCGGGACTGGAAGGCAACTTGCCACACTGTGTGTCCTTCAGCATCCCCCTTTGGACTGAAGTGAGGTTTGGACTGATGGAGCCTGAGGGGATAGGTGGTTCTCAGGCCCATGGACAACCAAGAGCTGCCCAATAATAGCAGCTGGCTCACAGCAGGCTTGGCACCAGCTCTGCACAGGCTGGGCCACCGAGCCGCTGAAAATACCCTCTCCCTGACAACAGCACCTGGAAGTTGCAGAGTCACAACACGAAATAGCCCTTTTCAGCAGCCACGGGGAGAAATAACACCCCTGTATTCACAGCCGGGGATTCGTGTCTCGTTATGTCACAGCTACAAAGATTTTCCAGACTTAGTCAGATTAGAGCGATTTATTATCGGGTGAATTTTGGAGAGGTTTCAGTGTGCAGAGAAGTCTCCCTCTTGCAGGGAGTCTGCAGACACAGTCTACAAAGAAAGTGAGAAAGTCAGACCCTGGGAGATTGGAGCCGCGAGAGAAAGAGATCGAATTCCCTTTGTACTTAGTCATGTCCATGAGGAGGGAAGGATGCTGCAGAAGTTTCAGAAATATTAAAAGAACCTGGGTCCAGGCTCAGCAGGAACCTGTCATTGCTTGCCAGCTGGGTCACCTAGGTCAGAAAGGATTTATCTCCATCTATAAACCTCCACGATAACATGAAACAGCTTGTGTGGAGGATTCCTGTTTTATTTAAGTGTGTCCTCCAGCTGCTCCTTAGCAGCAGAGCCGCATTCCTGCGAATCCTGCCTGTAAATGATGCAGCTCTTTGCGTGACCAGAAATTGTAAAGAAATCCATGTAAGGGCAGACAGGCAGCATCGAATGCACAAAATCAGCAACATATTGTATACCCTTTTTTAAGGCAGAATAGAGTCTGTGTGTGGAAAAACTTTGCTCATCACAGACCCTGGTTTCAGTAGAGGATGCAGCCACGGAGCTTGGTCCTGGGCACAACCCAGGGCTGCAACCCTGGGCAGCCACCTCCTCTTTGCTGGAGGGACTGTGCTTCCTAACGCTGTTGTTTCAAGATGCAGTTCATACGCTGTTCCTTATTGTGTAAAAAGAGACATTTCCACGTTAATTCCATGAAACCTGTTGCTTCGATGACTGGTCATCAAGCACAAATAGCCCCGACCGACAGCAGCACCGCAGTGCTCACCGCCTGGCACCCGCTCGCATCTGAGAATCGACGGTGTGTTATTCACAGCAAATAATTTGATCAGCTCCAACTAGGAGACGTGCACAGCTGGCAAAATTCTGGTGGTAGCTTAGGCGTAAGATGACAAGAAATTTCCAGAAGAAGCACGTAAAGGATCTGGTGTTCCTTCAAAAAGCTCCAGATAAAGAAATACCTACGGCTTTACTCAAAGGTTTGTAAGCGCTTTAGTGTAACTTCTGCAGCTTTCCATGGGCAGACGTGTTTATGACAGCTGCATAAATCACAGAAATATTGGAGATATTACAATACCGAATCTGAGGAATGAGATATTTGACCTAGGTTTGAATGCCAACCATCATATTTTATAACTACAATGAGCCTATTTATTTCTTCGTTTTTCCCAGCATCCGTGGCAGTGTGTGGAGAAAAGGGGGATTTTTTTTTTGTAGACTCTCAAGCTGTTAGGCAGCAGATTAAATTATCACCCCCCGTCTTTGGCAATGTATCAGAAACGTGAATATTTGTTCCTTACCCTTTTTCTCCCTCTGGTTCACAGTGCCGAGCTGGGGGCACGGCACACGCACAGCTGTCTGAGTCTGTATAGCCATAAGCCCTTGGCGGTGAAGCACACTGAGAAGACGCTTAGAACAGGAAGGCAAGAGGGGTTGCCACATCCCTTAGTTGCATTTAATACTTCTGCCCAGTCAAGAAACCATGAGGAAATAGATTGCAACTAAGTTCTGACAACCACCACTGCTGCTGCAGCCCTTTACAACGTACTGCTCCACCTCAAACCTCATTTCCTTACACCTCTTGTTTTCATTCTGATGGTACGCACACTGTTGTTCTCATCGATATGTGGAACTTCTTTCTGTGGTTTACAAACCTGAAATTAATCAGTTTTCTCAGCTTCCCTTACCAGCATCTTGCCCCTTAACACAGCAGCAACAACATCCCACTCACTGTAGGTAACTGCTCCAAATATCCACAGAAACAAAGCCCGGGAGCAAAGCCCTTTGGTAAATGGAACCGAATGATTCATGCCTCTTCAAGCTAAAAGATTTAAGAGGAAAAATAAATTAAACACCTACTCAGAAATTAGAAGGTGTTAGGCCCTAGCAATAACAAAGCGTGCGACGTGTTTTGGTTTTAACATGTTGGGCTCCATCCCCCATGGGCACTACCGGTGGGCACAGAGCTGGAGCTGCCACCAGCCCCAGAGGAGGGACTGGCCACAGTGACTCATGGGGATGGAATCCCATCTGCTCTCCTCTGGGCAGTTGGCAGTGCTTGTCTTAAACCTCATTCCTCCCTCAAGCCGAGTTCAAAGGAGCCCTGAATTTTATAACCGGCGGAGACTCTGACTTTGCATGAAATTCCGGGGAACATCGGTGCAGTTCCCGGCTCTGCCACAGCGTCGCGTTTATCTCCACCCAGGACACCTGGTGCACCTTCGGGCTAAGTGCTGGGCAGAGGAGGTAGAGCATGAAGAAGGGCTTGAGAAGACTCATCTGCTGCTCTAAACCCCTCCAGCCACCATCTAAAAGATTTGCATTGATACTTCCTACAGTATGAGCATGAGAAGAGCTATTGCAGGTCACACCAACTCTCTCTGCTCTCCCGGCGGTGCCCAGGGCCTTTCACAGAGACCCAGGGAAGGGTGGCAGGACTGGGAGAAGCAGTCCATATCCCCAGGGCACCTGGATGGACACAGGGACTGCAAGCCAGAGTGAAGACCTGTCTCTAACAGCCCTTGTGTTTTCCTTCCACCAGGTTACCCAGATCTCTCTTGAATCCATGTCAACCTTCAGCCTCCATGGGAAGGGTCTCTGAAAACACTCTTTGCTTTGCTCAAAGCTGCTGGTTTTATTTGGTAACTCTTAGTTCTACCGCAAGCACTTGGTTGCTATCAGTCAGCTCCATGAGACCGATGATTTTGTAGACTACTCCTTTATTCCCCACCAGTCTTAGCTCTTCAAGAGCCTGAAAAGCCTGAACATATTCAGATGTTCCTTAAAAAAAATATAGATAAAAATTACATAACTGTTGTCCTCCACAATCTCCTTCATATCTCTTTTTTGCTTCCAGAGTCTCTTATGTATTACAAGAGTACCCAGGATGCATCACGGCAAAACCACGTTTCCTATGTTCTTTTCCTCTCCTCATTTTCTTACTCCTGGTCCTCTGCATGTTTTCTGAGCGCTGACCTGACATCTTTGTAAAACTATCTGCTGCAGCCTGAGATCTGGCCCTGCAGCGGGGCTAGTCAGCCTAAACCCCATCAGGCTGTTTCAGCATTTCTTTCCCCTGTTACGTCGGCGTTACATCTATTTACGCTGAATTTCTTCTGCCCTTTCACCACCTACTCATTTGGCGTTAGGAGGACCTTCTGGGTCTATTTGCAGTCAGCTTTTATCCTCGCTGACCTGGTTAACTCAGAAATGTCAACAAACTTTGTCATCATTTCCAGATCAGGCGCGTCGTGGGCCGCACACTCGCCTGCCTGGCTGGCTGGAGAAGAGCGGCGTTGCCAGGGTTAAGGCGCGTTGCTCCCTCGCTGCGGCACAATGACATCAGCAGCAGTAAAATGCACACGCGGCGGATTTGCACCTCTTCTCCCAATGTCATTTCATTAATTAGACCTTACGTCACCACAGTTAAAATAGTTTTGTGACCAGGCAAATGCATTGCTTTAAAAATAATTATATAAATTACATAAATTTTATCCCTTATTGCATCTCTTACACCCCTGGTGATTTTAGCTTCGCACTGAGACATGCCTCTTAAACTTTACTGCGCTGTTTTGGCAACACTTGAAATCAAATATCGATCTCATTCCTCATGCTCTATTTCTTTTTTATTGCACCCTCTGAGGATAATATGACTGCCTTGAGGTGGAGGAGGTGCTGCTCTGCCACCCACCGCCGTGGCCGGGCTCCATGCGGCTCGCACAGCATCCCCTGAGCAGCAGCCCAGCGAAGCGGCTGAAGCCGTTTGCCAGGGTACCCCCAGGACAGCAGGACCAGCAGTCTGTTCCCTGTCCTTTATCCCTGCAAACCACACGCTGTCAGTGGCAGCAAGGTGGTGGTTCTTCTTTTTTTTTTCTTTCTTTTTTTTTTTTTAATGATTGAATTATACAACCAAAAATGAATTTACATATTTTATACTAAGCTAAAAAGGAAAAGTCACAATCAGACCTTGAATGAAACAGGATGTCTCCTACTAGGTTAACAAAGACGATTCATTAAGGAGTAATTGAAGAGTATGGAAACATCTCTCCGCTAAATATTTCATTCCAGATGAAACTTTAATCAAGCTTCTAAAGAACAACTCCCTAAGGCTTCGTAAGCTGCTAAAAAGATTTGCATAGGTAAAAACCACTGCACTGAACATAATTGGGTTTTAAATGTCAATAATGTAAATATTTTCATTCTCAGCCTTTTCTGTAAAGACAAGTTTGTGATGTTTGTAAGACTACTGTACCGTGTCAGGAAAATCAAAGTAAGAGGTGAATAATGAAAAGGCAGAAGTTTGAAGATGCAAGAAAATGAAAAAGCAGACTATTCATGCCATTATCAATCTCATATCAACTCTTACAACCCCGCAAAATTCCCATTTCTGCCATTCTGCATAGATTCAGCCTATCCTGAGTGAACAGGGCATGTTTTTACATTAGGACTGGATGAATTTTTACTGATTGGTGAACTGCTCCATGAACAGCCATGCTCCAGTTTTCAACCTACAAGCCGTTTAGTACATGCCACAAAACTCGTATCTAAATGAGTGAATAACGATAGTATTTAACATTTACCTAGCTCTTTACAAAAGCAAGCAGCCTCAATCTCTGTTTCCCTGTCCTGGTGTACACCCCTCTCCAAAAGGCTTCATTTTCACTCCTTCAAGATTCCCTAAGAATGTGAAAAGTCTTAAATGAATAGCAGCTCCTCATCTTTAAATCAATTTTCGAACATTAATATTTTATTACAAATACTGAGTGATCTCACAAAGCAATGAGAAGAGCCAGGGTGAGCAAAATCCAGTCTCGGCCAGGCTTTGGGAGCGCGGGGACTGTCACATGTGGGCAGTGCTAATGGGGAACCAGGAGCTCCACTGTTACCCAGACGGATTCTGAGGCGAGGATTCTGAACCACCGCAGACTTGGAGAGAGCAGAGCAGAAGCTGTTCGGCCGGTGGAAGCACAGCAGGAGGCAAGAGCAGAGCCAGGGGATGGCTGTGGGCACAGACTGTGACTTTCCCAAGCTTGACACATCCTTTATGGGATCGGCTGATTCAGCACCCTCCTTACTGCATGATAAACCCAACCTCCTAATTTCTGCGATTAACCTGACAGGGCAGTGCTGACCAGCCAGCAGCCGGTTCCCCGAAGAAACAGGAATAGATCTTGAAGCCAGCACACCTCCAGCAGCAACCTTATCCCCTTCGGGTTACTACTTCTGAGGACCTGGGCCAGTTGTCTGGAAGATGCAATTTCTCTCACCACTTCTTGTTAAGGTTATTTCGTAGTGCGCTGCTCATAATTCAAGCAAAAGTCTTCACGACTCAAATTCCTACTTTCTCTACAACCATGTTACTTCTCTCAGAAGCAAGACCCTGCTCTCCACTCTTCTGCCATGACTGTCTCAGGACAAATGGGTTTGTACTGAACATGGTTTCTTGTTGAATGTCCTCCTGCTGCTGCAGAGCAGCTCGTGATGATGCTGCCACCTCCAGCACATCTCACACCCATGATCTCCAGGAGTGCAATTAAAGTGTAACCATATGTACGACAAGAAATAGGAAGGAAGCATTTATGTGACAGAAGCATAGTCAAAAATACTTGGAAGTAATTGCTAAAAATTATTAGAAAACCTAATGCAGTACAACAGCTAGAGACTCTCCCAACCCCAACACGTTCCTCAGCAGAGGCTGCACTGACTGGGTCTACTCAAGCTGAGCAGCGCTGTGCTAAAACCAGCCCAAGTCACTCCTGGCAGCGCAGCCAGCTGCTGCACAGACAGACGGTACGATGGGCACACAGCCTGAGCAAGGAGCACTCAGGAGCAGTGTGGTGGGTCTCCATCGCTGATACACATGCTCTGCCTGGAGCAAAGTGCTTTCAGTCTGGGGCCTTTGCATTTTTAAACTGATTATCAATGATCTGTTACAAACAACTCAACGCAAAGGCAAACACGAGGAGGTATGGACCCGAGAAACCACCTCATTCTGAATTCGCAGACAGAAGCCCAAACTCTCCTTTGAAAAAGGGGGGGAAAAAAAATCAAACCAAACCCAACCAAACAAAAAAATCAAACCAAACAAAAAAAACCCCTAAACAAACTAACAAAAAACACACACCCCCCCAAAAAAACAACCAAGCAACAACAACAACAAAAAAGCCACAAAAAAAAACCCCAAACCAAACACCAAGAAAACAAACAAACAAAACCCAAACCTAAACACAAATCAGCATGAACAACTCTGAAATCATCAAGCACAAAGAAGTTCCCTGGTCAGAGAGCTTCTCCTCCCCCCTTCCATCCCCGGGGCACCAGACCTTCCCGACGCCAGGGCACACTGTTTTTCAGAGAAGACACACATCTTTTCATGTTATCTTCACAGCTATTTTTGCAGAAAAGTTTGAATTCTCTACAGGTTTTCTACATGAGTATGCAGAATTACTTCCCCAGAATTGAATCATTAGCTTTTATAGATCCAGTGGCAACACTTTAAAATAATGACCATGCCATTATTCATTCCCGTGACATTTATTTTAATAACATTAATCACAATGAACTCATTCAGTATTAATGTAGGTGTCATAAGGCCTTCTATAGAATTCCTAGGGCATTAATTAGCTTGGCCATTATTTTTATTATTTTTCTAAAAGTTAATTTAACTCTGCTTGAAAGGTGCTGGACGGGTAGAACCTGGTAAAGGGTTCTCTACGCAGGGAGCAAGCATAAATCACTTCCTAAGATTAAGATGCTTTCTGGCTGGATTTTGATGGGATACGGGGCCAGGAATCCTTTCCCTTCCCAGTGCCCAGCTGGGCAGCAGGACCCTGGGCGCTCACGCCATCCCCATGACCGAGCAAGGTGTCCTGCCTCAGGTCTGCTACTGCCGACGGGCTCGCTGAGCCCCTGGAGCCCAGCACAGCTTGTGGCATTCCGATCTACTCTGATCGCATGTATAAGTATGTATATTCATAGCCCTTTTTTCCCAGGCTTGGACATCCTGCCAGGGAACTGAGAGCCGGTGCCAAATCCCGAAGCTTTGCAGGAAGCTGTAAAATGAACCTCTTCTTTCTTTGGGCCACTTTTTAATCAAGCATGTTCTGTGGAATCAAAGCTGTAAGATGTTATCTAAAGAGCACACCCATGCTCGTAATATTCATTCTCTTAAACAGATAAGCAACACGGCTGATCCGGACTCTTCATTCCCTAATCCAAACACTGCCTTGTCCATAAATATTTGTGTTTCAAAGCTCCTCACATCGCCAGGAGCTAGCAGGAAGGGAAAAAAACACACACACACAAAAAACAACAACCCAAACAAAAACATACTAGACTTTGAAACTGAAGACCAGAAATTCTGAGACAGAAACCTCTCTAAGAGAAACCTTCATTTAAGAGAAAAGCAATCACATCTTGACCTGCTTCTCTAAAGAGAAAGGTGCAGCCACCTAATGATCGAAAGCTCAGCTGGCATTCACATCTCAGAAAACCAACATGGGCTTCTGGGTAGAAGAGATAAATCAGACAAAAGAACCCCCTAGTACTGCTGAAGTCCCTTCAGCTCAATTTTAACCTGGCAGCCACGTGCCCCTCGGACGACAGCTCCTTTGAGGTGTAGCAGAGCAATGAAATAATATGAATTCTGTCTCCTTTTTCTGCTTTATGGCACATTGCAAGAGAGAGCTTATAACCACCCACGTCTTTGAAATTCTTGGATTGTCATGATCGTGGAGAAAATACCTGAGACATCCAGCAGTAATGCATTGAAAGACTGGCTTTGAACTAGAAAAAAAATTAAAAGTGAAGAGAGGGCAGACTACAGATTTCTTCTGCGATGAGAATCTCAGTTTTGGCAGTTACCAAAAACACTTACACGGTCGCAGGAACAAGCTTAACACTTGCTATGGCTTTTGCAGTTGTGGAATTAGTGTTGCACAGACGGGACCTACTTTTACAACGCGCTGCGTGTTATCTTGGACAGTTTACAATCGGAGTATTTTCAGTTTTGTATTCCAAGCCTCTGCAGAAGGAACTTTCCAGTAATAACGCAGTGAGTAAAATGCCTACATAGTCCCGGAATGAGTCAACCCGAATGCAGCAGATAATAATACAGGAACCCAAACTGTGCAGTAGTTAGACCACAATCCGTTTTCCTCCTGTCTCTGCATAGGCATGAGAAGAGGAAGATGCTCGACAGTTAGACATCTCTGATGCCTATCAATGAAGTGGGGACAGCTCTGCACCCAAATAACCCATGTGAGCTCAGTGATTTTCCTACCAGATGAGATCAGTCCTGGTCCCTGGGAACGAGTGGGAAGGCTACGAGGTATCAGGCAGCACGTTAATTTGTGCTCCAGCAAAAGCCGCTTTCAAGGACCAAACTCCCCCAGCAAGGAGGCCTGCGGAGAAGCTGCATCGGGCAGGACTGGATGACAGCTCTATTTCTGGAAATGGTATAGTCAAAAAGAAAAGAAAAAATAAAGAAAAGAAATAGAGGAGAGAGGGGGAAAATGCTGTGCTCTACGTGCACCTTGTCGGTGATCTGAAGCATCCTTTCAGCTGGGATGATGACACCGAGTGTGACAAACTGACACCTGCTCTTTCACGCCCATCTGCGCCCTGCCTGACAGGAGTCAATTTAGCAAAAGTCACCAGGCAGGGGATAAAACCGGGTCCGCAGAAGGAAGAACAGCTACTCTCTTTTCACATCACAGCCACCACACTCTCTTTGCAGTCAGGTGGGAGCCTCACTTGCCACAGCGAAGAGGTGCGTGCACACTGAGGGGTCAGCTCAGCATGGGAATCAGCCCTTCGCTGAAGAGCCTGTAAATTCTGCACCCCGATAGGAGCTTGGCAGCTCTGATCCAAGTCATCAGATCAGGAGCAAGAAATTGCAGCGTGTCAGACACAACAGGGCAAAATTCAAGGGAAGGGGATGTCAGGAGCAGGCCCCTCGGTGCTGCTCAGAGCCAAGGTCAAGGGATGCTAACGGGAGTATTTGTGCGTGCGACGTCAGAGTAACTCCAGTTGTGCATTCGCGTGATTTTCTCCAATTTGACTGAGAAAATAATCTCCCCCAACACCACCACCACTCCTTTTAGATCGACAGCTTTTCTCCCACCTGTGGAACACTTCATCATGTTACACTCATTAAACTGCCCTAAGCCTCAGCACTGCAGTTAACTGCAATGGCTACAGGCTGAGGTGTTTTCTTTCTCCCCTCCTATGGAATTTCTACTAAACTCTGGGTGTCACCACAAATTTATTAGCAGACAATGTATATCGAAGCTCATGTTCCTGAGGTTTCATCTTACACAAGCACCACTTTCCACGGGGTGTTTTATTTAACAACGATAACGTTTGCAGAAAGAGGACGCACATCTTTCTACTACGATGCACATTTAAATTCTGTAAAATCGAGGCCCGTTCCATGTATTCCTGCAAAGGGAATTGTTAACTTCCCATCAACCCTCAGCGCAGCCGCAGATGCGCATCTCCCCCTCCTGCTCTCAGCCCGCGCAGGAGCTCGGTGGCTCCATCCCACCCACACTGCCCTGCGAGCTTCGGGGAAAGGGTCTGAACATCTGGAATGCCGCGCTCGGTCTCTGGACCATCTCCCCCCCCCACACCAGTGAAGGGATGAGAAGCCTCTGGTTCCATTCCACAAGTATTTCTTTATAATTTGCTTCCCGTCTTGCTCAAGTAGCCAGCCTATAGTCTAGGCTACAATGGAAAGACAAAGGAATAAAGAAAGCCTGCAGTTGTTTGGTGAAAAAGAAAGAATCCAATAATATTTCTACCTATATGAAAAAATCAGGTTAAGTTTGGGGTATTTCGTTATTTCTCTTGAGATTGTTTTTGCATTCACTACTGCTGTTAACAACAAAGAAAATGGCTTCACTGGCAATGACATCTTTCCCACTTGTGTTCACAAATGACCGAGAAATAATGAGATGAACTTAAGCATTCGAATCTCAAAACTTGTTTTTCAAGAGATAAGAGAGGCAAATTTTACACCTGTGCAAGCCTGAACTTTCCAGTGCTGGACTCTGGTATGATCTGACACTTGCTTATGAAAAAAGATAAAAAGATAATTGAGTCTTAAAAAAGTCTTTCAAAAATGGAAAGACAGTTTGGAAAGAAGTACTGAAACATTTCATTCAAAAACTGTCGAAATGGGATGTTTGACATTACCCGAATTTATCATCTCCTTAGTGCCTTCACCCTCTTAGAAATTAAGTTTTCAGCAATGACGGCGTGATGACACGGAGCGTTTTAATTCCAACCGATCTGCACTTTGGCAGAGCCGTTCATCAGATTTTCCGGTTAGCTCTACGCACAGCACAAAGGGAGCTTGTAAAATTATTTTGATATGTCGTATGTAGAACAATTACTCCTAATCCTCCATTTCTAGCTTTTGGGGAAGAGCTCTGGGCACTTGCAGAGTCCACGAGCATGTGTCTCCTCATGCACGATGGCAAGAGATGCATCATGAACATGTCCAAATCATGAAAGTGGTTAATTTATAGTTCTTCTATTTGTTAGGATATAATGTATGAGAATATTCTATTACAGCAGCTTCAAAAGTAAAACCATCATCAAACAAACCTTATCCTGAGGAACTGATGCACACCAGAAGTTCCAGTGGCGTATATTGAACAACAAAAGTTCCTGATTTTCACCAATTTCATATCTTCCATTACTTATCTTTTCACCTAGGGGCACTACCCGTGTCTCTGTCACAGGCTGACAGAAAAATATGTGGTTTTGGGGCACTTCTTCATTAACCAGGCTTAGAAGAGAACATATTAGTGTCAGAATTGCTATCCAGGCACCCTCAAAAAGGTTTTGATTGGGGAGACAAAATTCCAAGAGCAAGCAAGTTTTAAAATGTGCTGTCATATTTTGGCAATGGCATTGGAAATCAATATTTTCCATTACCTCTAGAAACGGTGCCGGAACGAACGTAGGGTAACGTTTCAGCTGCTAATATCGTACAGTCTGATCTATACAGAATATCTAGTTTTTGTGGTCTGATTGCATTGATTCCTCATTCAACATACAAATGAGGCTATGAGTTCATTAAAAAAGGGAAACACAGTCGCGCGGCGGTTTATCCTTGTCACTCAGGAGAGCGAGGTAGGCTGCTGCAAACTTACGGGTGCCCCATAACGAGGAGCACGCGCCCGCTTGTCTTCGGGAGCTGCATAAATCACTCTATGAAGCCTCCTCCAGGATTTCTCTAACCTTTATGCCCCAAATACTCAACACCCATCTCTCGGCCGCAGTAAAACACAAGAGATGCTCCCACCAAACCACCAAGCAATGCTCTAGAACAAGCTTTCCTGACTCCCTCCCGGCCACCACGTGCGATGACAGCGCAGCAGAGCTGTGCTGCCCGCCGCATCGCCCCGAGGGGGCTGGGTGGGCACAGCATGGGAGAATGTTTTCAACAAGGGCAAAAAGCACAGACCAGCACGTCAGACCTTCTTCTGCCTCTCCTACAATGGAAACTGAGCCTGAAAGGTTATGGATTGGGAACACGGAGTGCATTTTTCTATTTCAGGTCCACCTGCAGCACTGCTCTGTTACTGCGCAAACAGCCAGAGATATCCTACAGCAGGGAAGAACCATCAGTGCGTGTTACAACCGTCACCTCGCGTACATCCAAAGGAAAGAAAAGCCGCCCACTGCCGACAACAACTCACAGCTCACACTTGTGGTTTGTGATTTGCTCATTAGGATTCTCGTTTATGTACCTGGTAAGGGAGATGTGTGGCTCAGATGGCCTCTGCCAGACTGTCCACCAACAGGTCTTACAAACTGGGAGGCTCAGAGAACAACAGCATCAAATATGAATTTGACTCTCAGGCAACGCAGGGCAGGAATCTGGTGCCACTCCCATCAGCACTGCTGGACACAACCAGGAGGAAGGTAAATCCTGAGACTTTAAAGTACATGGCACACAGGTTTCAAGCATCATAACAGGAAGATGTTAAACTGTCAGCTTGAGAGGAACAAACCACCACTATTTCACTCTGGGAATGAAGACATGAAAAAACAGTGGGATGGAGGGATGGAGGGATGGAGGGATGGACGAATGGACGGATGGACGGATGGAGGGAGGGATGGATGGATCAACTGACTGAGGTTTCAGGAAAGGCAGTTTGGTTTCCAGAACTCTGATTTGGAGCTGACATCTCTCAGTCCTGTCAGAGGCTTCGACCTCTTAGATGCACTATTTAATGGGATTTTGAAAAGTCCAACCCCAATATGCTCATGCAGAACTGTCAAAAAACATCAGGTAGGAACAATCTCTGTCATTATGGAGCTGCACTTCTTTGGATTCCTAAATCAGAGGGGGACACTCATAAATCATTACCTATTTCGTAGCCTTCTTTACGGTAGGAATGAGGACACTGATTTTTAAAATTACAGCAACCTGGAAGAAGAACTTGAGACAAACCACCAGTCCATAATGAACACAGTCATGTCATTTCCAAGGCTCGGCATGAAGGCGAGAGAGATGCATTAGGTTCATTTATGACTTACATTACAGCAGTTTCAGGATACTCTGAGTAGAAGACTCCTGATACTTTTAAAAACTATGTCCTTGAAAAGGTAATGACTATGTCAGGCAATGAAGTTAAAATAAGAAATGTGAAAGTAATAAAACACTACCCATAAGTCGCAGCAGGTGTCCAACCTTTTCACCCACTGACATGCTGAAATGTCTTTTTTTTCCAGAAGATAAGCTGTGAGAGATGACTATTCTGGAAATTACATTTTAGCTCCATGAATCACATTTTCCAGCTTGAAGTCACTCCCAGTGAAAGCACTATGTGCCTGAGGACTCTTGATTTCCCGAAATAATGCTTGGAATGGCTGGGACAAAAAAAAATAAGGCTCCAGTGGCTCTAGGGATGCACAGATACTATTTAGATGTGCCTCTAAATTTCCCCCAAAAGATCACAATCATCCCTCTATTTTTAATCTTCCGGAGACTTCATCAAAAGGAGTTTGTGCTCCCCTTTAAAACACTACCCCACAGACTGTTACAGACGCCTCCTCCCAGCCGTGAGCTATCAAAGTCATCTCAGAAGTAACACCATACATCTGTCCTCTCACTAGCCATGCTCTAGCCAAAAATAACTCCAGCTATTTTATTCTTCCCATCCACACAGCAATCGCCTAAAGCACCCTTAGCTCCTTCCACAGCCTCCCCATCCACGCTGGTTGGGGTCCCACAGCAGAGCGGTGCCCCACTGTGCGCGGTGCCACCCCAGCAGCATTCCCTCTGCAGCACACCCTTCCAGAGGTGCCCACCAGTGGTTCACACCCAGCTCCCCCTCCTTACTCTTTGTCATCTGCATGGTAGCTCAGCTATCGCCTTCCTTTACACCCCAAACTGTCTCGCTCTCCTCTGAGCGCTCTGCCCAGCACAGGCTGATAAATAGCCGGTGATAACGGGGCAGTGCCACTGGCTGGGGGGAGAGCTACAGAAACACCAATGGGTAACAGACACATTGTATTGTCCTGATGCTTTCACATAATTTACCTTAACACTTCCTTTCTAAAAACTGTTTTCCCTTTTTGTCGTTTTCTACCCATTCTACTGGTGATGGTAATTAGGGTTTTAAAAGTGAGATGAAAGCAACTTAGCGAGTTGCAGACAATGATAACACTTTATGTATTCACATAATTGAATGTTTTCCTTTTCTTGGATATTTACATGAGCTATTAATTTTATATTCTTTTAGGTATGGAAGTTGGAGCTTCAAAATAATCATTTGGCTTGTTTATTTGCCAAAGATCCTCTGATTTAATTATTTATAGGAATTATGAATCGAGAACGATGAATAAACATGCGTGACAATTAATAGATTCTTTGTTGAATTCTCATATGGAACCAGATGGTCTACTGATGCATGTAAATGGATCATTTATTTCATTTGGAAATCTGAATATTGAATAAGAAATTAGATATTTGGAGTTGAAGACCTCACCAAGTGTTAAAGCTAGCTCAGAACAGAATGGGGAGACGGATTATACACTGTCATATGGAAATAAATCCAGGGGACTCTTCAGGATGCTCAGCATAGTTGAACACGTGAGCTCGTCACAAATGATCAACAGGAATGGAAGAAAAACATTTTTCTATCTGAACCTTTTGATCATCAGGTTTTACATCCAAAGTATTTATGTTGTCCCGTTCGCTGGCGAGCTGCTGACATCATATACAAACTTTACTGGCAGTGATTAACCTCCGGTTTTTCCATGGCTGCTTCTTTACAAGCTGGTCGCAGTGCAAGAAGTGACAGTCAGGTGGAAAAAGCAAGACAAACCGAGGAGCGCCAAGGTACAGTTGTTCTTTGACACGCCAGCATCGCTGCTTTTCAAGATATATTCTTAAGAAGAAGAAAATAACGTGTACATGAAACCCAGACACTCAAGTGATGCTGCTGTGACATGTTTGCAAATAACCACAGCAACAACAGTCACTCAGATCGCAATCACTGTGGTTTAACGGCTGAGCAGCACACACATGCCTTGAAGTCATTGATAAATAAACTCATGGATGCACTGTAAGGCTGGTGCTCACTGCCCAGTTTAATAGTGGAAAAAGTAAATATGACAGTGACCTTTTCCCCAGATCAGTAGAGAACCAGCACTCTAATTAACTGACTCCGTATATTATTCAGAATCTATTATCACAGTGACCCTGGAAAGGTAATTCATGCACCCAGGTAGAAGGACCCCATTCTCACCTTGCTAAAACTGGTATAAATCAGATACCAGTGAGGGTACTGCAGGGCTGAGATGTGTACCAGGTCCCACGCCTGCAGACGGACATGCCCCAGCACAGGGGCCGTCAGCCCCCCTCTGCCTCTCAGGCCAGCACCCCAGAGATGCTCTGGCCAGGACGGCACAAGGATGCTCAGGAGGTGGGTTTGAGGGCTGGGAGCCTGGAGAGCCGAGCAGAGGATTGCTCCAACCTCAGGACACCCTTTCAGCAGCTGAGCAGATTGATTCTTCTTAAATGGGAAGGAGGAAATTACTCCTGTGACTAAAGCTTTTTGAAGCCTGTCTCAAGTTTAATATTTAAAATGATCAGTTTCAGGTATATTAACACCTCTCAGCTTTCTGGTGGAATAAAGCTGATAGTGCATTTGTAGCATAGCAACGTGCCTGTGGGCGCACTCGAGTTGCCATGGGTGTAGGTCAAACCCTCACCTCAGCCTGCTCCAGCTTTTTCCAGGGAACAGACTAGAAAAATACCATTGGTGAGTAAATCTAAGTTGGCTCCAGAGTCCTGGGGGATTAGTCTGGCTTTCTGGTGGTACAGCCAACAGAAAAGAATCTTATGTCCTAGGCTTTCTAAGTACAAGAGAGTTTGGTACCTGACACATTGTAAAAAGCCAGAGACTTTTTCTTGAATGTTATTTCCTAGAGCAGGGCTGTTCACGGCGATCCCAGCAGGAAAGTCCTGCCCTTCTGCAAGGTTCATTTTCTGTTTTCTTTCTCCTTACGATATGGGTTATTTAGGACAGCAGGACAAACTCCAGGATTAGCAGCCTGTTGTAGCCCTTTCCTTTTAGCTGACCACAATAACACCCAGCAAAGCTTCAAAAACCACTCAGCCAAGCTTCAAACACACTGCCAGTGCAGACCGACAGAGAGGGGCTGTCAAACAGCAAACGGCTGTGCTCCCCTCCAGGGGCAAACAGTGCAAACACATATTACTGTAAGTATTAAATCTTCAGTCAGAGCCCTTGGAATCCTTTTATGTTCTATCACCAACTATAAATTAGATTTTATTACACTTAATGGTTACAGCAGTCATGTAGCTTCAGCATCATCTCTTTAGGTCGTAGCAGCCTGTAATGCCGTGTGAATTCTTCCTTCCCTTCAGCCAAGAACTTGAACACAGGAAAACAAAGAATCTAATGACTGTAGGTTTAAATTCAGATCTAAGCACCGAACACAAAGCAGCTGCAGTAAGGCAGGAGGTGGATCCCTGCGGCTGGGATGTGCCCAGAATGTCCCAGCTGGGGACAAGCTCTCCACTGCCACGCCAAGCAGTCGAGTTCCTGGCACTCAGCAGTGCTTTGCTACCAGAGTGGGGCTGGTTCTCAAAGCCCATAAGCATGGCCAGGAGATGGCTTTGTGCGTTCTGAATGCAATTGCCAGATGGGCCTTTGACCTTTTCCTTCTTACCTTTTTGAAGAGTGGACAGTAGCAATATTACATACATGCCAACAAATAGTTTTCAAAGGCAAGAACTTCTCTGCAGTCAGGTGGAATCCACCTCTTAGAAACAGCCATTTGTATTGAAAAACCAGAGAATCGCAGAATGGTTTGGGTTGGATCTTGCAGATCATCTCGTTCCACACCCCTGCCATGGGCAGGGGCACCTCCTCCTTGCGCACTTAGCGCTGCCTGTGCAAGTAGAGCTGCGTTCTTTTAGAAGACAGAATTGCCTGGGGTCCTCCACACTGTACGGTTTGCTGTTGCACAAGTAGTTTTTCAGTTACTCGTTTAGGAACTTACATGTCTTTACCATAAGGACGCTTATTCTCGTGCAAATTTCACATGAAATCTGAAAAATCAGAGCAATGCTGAGGCCAAGCAGACAAACTGTTTGATATTCCCCTTTTCCAGGGAGAAGTTACAAATGGCACATGAAAGTTGAGAAATTAAGTCACCCTGATTAAGGTCTATCCTCTGCTGATCCTAAAATGTTCATTTTCTTCAAAGCTTAGCTCTTCAACATGGCAAGCTCCATTTGCCCTTCAGTCCCAACTTGCCTATCTGTGATAGGCAATAACATTTACCTGCTTCAGAGAAAATGATGATGTTTAATTAAGGACTGTTAAGCCACTTGAGATACATGATAGCAAAGTTTATGCTTCATTATCAGAATAACCAGCCCTTAATGCGTAAAAATGCAAATTACAGCCAATAAATTCACACGTGAAAGTCCATCTATCTCTTCTTCGAGATGATTATTTCATGGCAGTGCTGAGTGAAGCCTCTTCCGCCTGTTGAGCTCGACTACAGCCATCACTACCCCAGGGCGGGACAAACATTCCTGTGTGCTTGGAAGAGCTTTGGGTGTTGGAAGAGAGCAACCAGCCACTGTAGCGACATGAAACTCTGTGCCTGTTCTCATGTTTAACAACATACTATCTTATCAGGTCTGAGAAGCCACAAGTGTCCTCAGAGCTTAAAGTGACTCAACAAGAACAGCTCAAATTGAGACAGAACTGGATTGAACTGAAGAGGAGAAATACAAGTGTTCCATTCACAGCGGAACTAGATGACCAGAGTTTTGGATTCAGGATCAAAGATAGCTTTGCCTTCCGCAGCTGGAGAAAACAATACGAGCCTGTTGTGCTCTGTACTCAAACTGATCTCAGTCCAGCCAGTTTAGGAAGGGACAGCAGAGAAGGGGCTGTCAAGTGCCTCAGTACCCATTGATTAGCCACGATGAAAACATGAAACATCCATGTACATCAGCTACTTGAATTCCTCCTGCCAGAGGCTCCCCCACCAGTTATACAACCTGCTGTGAGCACAGAACCACTGTGGTATTATCTCTACCACTACAAATGTTGATGTAGTTGGCCATGGTCAGGAGTAGCCCCAAATAGTCGATGGACATACCTTGGCTAGTCCAGACACCTCCTCTACTACACCAGACACCTCCTCCACTACACCAACCACCCTGCTGAAGTTAAACTGGAGTAGCTGTTATGGGGGAGATGAAATCAAAGGTTATGCTTCAATTCTAGTGATGCTTGTAGACCTTAATAAAGACAAATCCCACAGGTCAAGTCACGGCTGAGCACGCACTGAAAGCAGCAGAGAGTCTGCAAGAGGTGAGCCCAGAAGTGCAGGGAATTGCCTGTGATCTGCGGGCGAGCTGCAGCAGGACTGCTCCATAATATGTCATGGAATCATAGAACGTCCTCCTGTTTTACGAGCTGGATGTCAGTGCCCCACACACCTCCTTGTCACTCGTTTGGTAGTGGGCCAGTACAACTGAAATAATATTCTCCTTCTGGTTCATCTCTGTTTTTATTGTTTTCTTACGTCCTAACAGTTTACAGATCATTACCCCTGCCACTTCGCCACCTCCACCTTCCCCGCAGCACACATACATCACATCCAGAGTATTCTCTACACATTAATTACAGTATCTGCCCAAGATTAATCATGGAGAATGAACAGACATGCTCGACATTACTCACTAACATGAAAGAGAAAATACTTCCAGATATGGACAAGCTGTCATGAGCTCAGACACGGCAGAGGCACTTCACAGCGTTTTAGTTGCATTTGGAGTTCGCGGGGACTCGTAAGCGGCACCACCACAAAGGCGGAGGGGGCACAGACACTTTGTTCCAATTCTGCACTGCTGTCAAGCAGCTTTGTATCGACTACAACGTGATTTTCCTCAGCAATTACCGGGATGAAGCTATTAGAAAGGCAAGGATTTCAAAATGACAAGAAAAAAAAAACCAAACCCAACAAAATCATAGAGTTACAGAATCTTTAGTGACATAAACTGCAAAGATTATCACAGCTTTTAACTATCGAAGGAAGATACCAGAAGGAACATAATCTCATCTCCTTTAATTTCGAGGTTTGGGAGGGCCTGCAGTGCAGCTGGGATGACAGGAGTTAATGGCGCCGGTGGAAATCAGCCCCTATTCAAGCGCTGAGCACCCGGGTTTAAAATGCTGCTGTTATTGTTTATTCTGACAGCTCCTCAGGTTTGTTTTGAAAATTCTAGGAAAGTCTCAGCACATATATAGAAGCACCTGTTCCTGAGCCAAGAGCTACGAAAATTCTGTCTTTGTAGGATTGTCTAGACAGGGAGAACCTGATACCTGGTATACAAGCGATTAGAGCAAATGGATGCCTTGGAGATTAAATTATTCCCCCTCTTCTCCCCTCTCCCCATGTACAGCACTTCTTTTACCGTGTAAAATTTAAGTGTTTTTATGGAGATTTCACAGAAAAGAGTAAATGCCTCAGCTCATATCCCGAGGTGAATCTTATGACAGTAACCGCATCTGTGGAACCGATTGTATCTTGAGCTGTAGGCTTATGTTTTGCACGACGGACGGCACACAGGTCAGCAGTGGTTGAAATGCTCTTCAAGCACGGTTGTAAAATGCCCGCTGCAATGAGGCTGTGTCAGGAAATCCTCAAAACAGAGGCAATATTAGTGACCTGATTGCCCCGCAGCCAATCTGCTGAATCTTCCTGCGTTTGATCCTTGGACAATCCGGTGCTTCTACAGCAGCATTCCTGGGTCACATCTCACCTCCTCCTGCTGAACATCGCAAGTGTTCCCCTAACTCGGTACGAACACGCTGTCTTCTGCTAGACGACTTCACTTACTGGCCACCTTTTCCCATTCCCAGCTCAGCGCTGCACAGTAACGCGTCCCAGAGCCTTACCTGGCACTGACCACAGGGAGAGCGGAGGCTGCGTGGGCACGGGTGGTATTTTAGGTCAAAAGGAACAGCCTGGCAGAAACGAGGGGCACACTTTATCCTGCTCTGCGTGTCTGAACACAGCGTAATCCAGCACACTATTAGCCTCCAGAGAACGACCTTTCGCCACCACCCTCAGCCGCGGGCGGGTGGTCCCGCTCGCCCGTCACCGGTGGCCAAGTTCTCCAGGACAGGTGGGGGTCAGGCAGGAGGAGCTCGCTGCGCAAGTCTCAGATGGCGTCAGCATCACGCAGCCGAGGGAAACAGCTGAACAGCAGGCAGTAGCAGCAGCCGCCGACATGAAAGCCCCGAAGAACGCATTTGCTGTTTAATTAAAGCCATCCCCGCAGCGGCAGAACCTGCCCGTGCGCACAGCAGCTGCTCTGCCCGCAGGTCGGGGCAGCAACAGCCCCCAGCCTATTGCAGCGGCTGTTGGAGCAAACGCTGCCTTTCCTAATTACCTGTGTTCATAAAAGTGATTAACTGTAGGCAGACACGCAACCAACAGCAGTTTATGGAAAGCTGTTTTACAGCCAGTGCGGGTGACACTGAAGTCCCTCGAACGCTGAACACGAGGTCAGCCTCTCAGAGAGCTCGGCTCCGCAGAACGATGCCCATTTCTGGGCAAGACCCTTGCTGGGGACAGCTCTGAAGCCCCTGCCCCTTCCCCCAGCCAGGCTGGTGCTGAGCTGACCCCTCACCTTTCAGGGAAGCAGCTCCCCCCTCGCCCCCCCAGCACAGCAAGGTTCTTCGGGTTCTTTTGGAATCTTACAGCTAATTAATACAACAAAAGGAAAGCTCAGTGTGTTGTTTTGGTTTGGGTTTTTTTTTCCCTTTCGCTGTTTGTTTGGGGTTTTTTTTAAATGTTATTTTATTTCTAGCTTTGCTTTTCTTCTTGCTTTATGAAGAACTTCAAATCCCTTTAAAATACAAATACATTCCAACCAGACCTCAGGACTTATGTTTGTTATTGTAAAGACCCTGTAATGACTCCTGGCTTTCTTATTCAAGGGGCCCCTTGCCAGCCTGGGGCTTGCTCAGCGCAGCAGCTGAAGTTGGCAGCCACGGCTTTCAGAGAAACCTCAGAACTTCGCAGAGGATTAACTAAGGTGACATTGAGATTCGGCAGCATCTTAGCACCATCTGTTCCCTGATGAAAGCCTCCTAGAGGGGAAAACACACTAAACCCACAGCTCTGTCTTGACCTCGATGCTCACTGCGCGCTCCTGCCGCCAGGCAGCCGTGCCCTGCCCGGGACCGCTGCGGGGACCTCCGGGCACGAAATGGGATTTGCTGCCTTTGCTGGGAAAGGGCATCTCACCCAGGCTGCTGGGTCTGTCAGGTGTGTTTGCGGCCTCAGAAGAGCCAACGGGCTTCCTTGTTCTTTGCAGGCAGCGTTTGGCTCGGATCCCTGGGGCTTTGCCACTCACACACCCCAGAAAGAGCCGCCCCGACACCGGTTTCACAGCTGCAGGCTCCCTGGGGCTGCGTCGTGACAAACTCCACCTTAACATGCTCCCCTGAATTATTTTTTGTTGCTCTCGGGGAAAATTCGCAGAGGCAAGCTTTCTCTCATGGCTTAAAAACAAGCCTGGTCTGTTTTCCTCTGGTCCTGCCCCACTCCTCTCTCAGCACCTTTCCCTTCTCACCAGTCCCTACACCTCAGGCTGACCTGGAGGTGGAATCTCTTCAAAAGAGGATAAAACAAACCACATACCCTCATGATCAGAAGTGCCTGGGTTAGCTTGGGTCTGCAAGCAGCGGGCTGTGGGCACACGGGTGTCTGCGCAGGATTGTGTCCCTCGAGGGGAACCAGGGGGCTCAGCCCCTTCCTCCCACCGCAGCCAGCTGAGGTGCCTCTGGGTTCTTTCGGTTTGGGGGGGAGGGCGGGAACGGGACGGGGACGGTGTTCAGTTGTTTTGCTTTCTTCTGGAAGTTAAAGGCTACACAGTAAATGGCTTCCCAGTAAAAATATTGTGGGCTGGAGAAAAATGGGATATTTAAGAGAATTTAAATGATTAATTGAGCTCAGGAGACGCAACCACCTCGAAAGTGACTATGAATATTCAGGTAAATATGTTTAGCTGAAATATTGAGCCATCAGCAGACGCTACATGCACAAAATGTACTCCTGCCTATTCTTCATTAATTTAAAACACAGTACCGGCCAGCACTCTTGACAGCTTGCCATGACACATCTGTAGCATTTCTCAGGTATGTTGTCTTTCAGGTAGGTTTGGTTTCTTCTGGCATGTTACAGAGCACAGAAGATAACAGCTTTGCTTACAGCAGCTAAATCTGGGGAGATAAAACTCAAAAGCTTGGGTTGGAGTAGCAGGGGAGATGGAGGAAAGAGTTTGATAGCAGGTTTTTCCTTACAGAGAAGAGCTTATTTACTGTAAGACAGTGCTCCTTAAATGAAAAGCTTCAAGGGTTTCCAGACAGGAAAGCTGGAAGCCCAAGCCAAGGCCCCCACCCTTCCCTAGCTCACGTGTGCAATGTATGCAAGCGAGGGAAGGAGGATGTGGGATGGAGCAGGAGCATTGCCTTGCACCTCCTGCAATGAGGAAAGCAGAGGGCACCGTGCAGAATAAAATTTAAATAGAAGTAGGCAATGCTTCTAATGGAATTAGGAAATGGAGATAAAACCGTGCGGAAAAGAGAGTGTGCTGGAGGGGGGTGCAAACCAGCATTTTCCAAGTAATATATTTCATTAACTGCTAAGAATGGGGAGAGCTGAACTGGCTTTGATAAAGTTCTACACAACAGCAATGGAATAAAGACAATAAATTTCTGGGATACTAGAAACAGAAAACCAGGCAAAATTAGAGGAGGAGCTAAGCAAGGAAGAAGTCTGAGACTATGGTTGCTGTTATGAGCAAGATGGAGAGGAACCAGAGAGGAGCAGGAGGGAAGCCAAGTCCCCTGTTCAACCCTTTGGCAGCTCAGCACGCTGAATGATACAAGGACCAGCCGAGATGTGCTCCCTGAACTGGCAAGAAGAGCAGCCCCTCATGTTTCTCACTAAACTGTTTGAAATGGGCTTAAAGACAGCATTTTTTTGCATATCATTGTCCTAACAAGTTGTTTTGTGCTGCGCGTTGGCTGATCACCCCTCTGACAAATCCAGCCCCATACACTGATGCAACAAATTGCAGATCAACATGTAAGCTGGAAAGATGCTCACCAAGGGTCAGCTGTCAGTGCTCTACTGAGCTTTGTTGATCTACAGCAGCCTGCAGAAGGCAAGAGGCGACTGCTGTGCTGAATTTTATGCGTTTGTTTTAAAATAGATGGGTGTTAGGTAGCAGGACCAGGAGCAACTCCTGCACAAGCCCGTGGTGATGGTCCCACACTGCACGGCTGCTGAATAGGAGGCAGAGCTGCTCAGGTCACACTGCTGCAGGAACAGGCACCACCCCACACACCATCCCCACTGACCTCTCCCACCAGACAGCATGATGTCAGTTTACAGTGGTGGCAGCTTGTGGAGAAAAACATCTTTCTGGTAACTCCGACATTTGGCCGTCCGGGTCCCCCACCAGTCCCTGCCCTTCTGGGTTGGAGCAGATGCTCAAGCTGCAGTTTTACAGCCACTCTGAACAGAGGCCAATGTAACTCTGTCGCTCTGGGGCAGCACTAGGAAGTCAGACAAGCAAAGCAGGAGGTAAAGATGTGACTCAGATCTCAAAGGGAAAGTGTTTAATCCCTTTCACTTAGAAGTCCCATTGCCCCCCCCTCCCCCCGAGGCTGGCAGCAGTGTGCAGGCTGGAGCTCAGCGGGGCTCTGGCAGCCAGAGTCAGCATCTCTTCCCCTCTCAGCACACCCAGGGTTGGCTGAGGGAAGGGGCAGTTTCTTTTTTTTTTTTTTCTTTTTCAAGTCTGCCTATTCTTCTAGAAGGGTCTGCAGCTACCACATCTCACCATGATCTGTGTTCAATTTGGAAGCCGCACATTCAGAGCTGGAGAAATCCCTGTTGGCCTTTGCCAATGTCAACAAATGGTTTGGGTTGGTTTCAGTAAACTCTGCCATCTCATATTTTTAATGTGCTTGTGGACTAGGACCAAAGCTTTCCTTACTAGCTGGTGTAGACTTCAGACTGCCTGTCATCTATTTCTATAGCTTGGCTGCAGTAACTTTTCCTCCCAAATCTCTTGTTTCTGTTGCATGGAATCTATGCCTTTGCTCAGCTGTAGCTGTACAGCTCCAGTTCTTTCTGAGGCTGCACATGGCCCTTGGTCATTCTGTGCTCCGTTCCTCTAAGAAAGCCTTATCTACTGTACAGTCTACACTGCTCTGGAAGAACATCTCAAGTACTGTGTAACCCAAGCTTTCTGTTGTCACTTCTCCAAGAGCATGTTAAAAACATGTGCTCTGAGTAACTCGTTGGAAAGTTACCACCATCAGAAACAAACCTATTTACCTGGTATCACCTCTAAACTCAGAACTTTCTTACAGGCAGCAGCAGGTTTCCTGTCGTGAGGAAGGAGGGAGATGAGAAGAGGAAGGACTGTGCATTTAGCTAACAGGTCTGGATTAGAAAGTACACAATGGGATTACTTTAAAGTTTCCTTTGGCATTTTAAGACAATGTTATCTTTGCATTTGACCTCTCACCCCCAAGCCATGTTTTAAGTCTTACGAATAAAGCCCAATTCACACAGAAACCCAATTTACTATTGTACTTAATGCCTTCACATCTCCCCTTGTTTTAACAAGCAGAGGCCGGTGCCTATTTAGTGCTGACTTAACATGCAACACACACCTCAAAAGTTTTCTGATATTCCTTAGTTTTTCTTACTTGAGGTAAGTCACTCACATGCACTGAAAAAAAAAAAAAAAAAGCACTGGCATCTCCCTCCCAATTTAAAGAAGTCTTCTGAAGATGAACATGAAAGGACCTCAGCCTGCCACAGGCTAAAAGGCACCTGAAAGCTGTGACCGTGATAAAGCGAGGAACCACAACACAGACCTCTGCCTCCTGATGTATTTCTCAGAGAACTACAAAGTGAACGCAGTTGTGCTGAACAGTTGCTGCTGCACAACTCACCCTACGAGCCAGCAAAGCCCCAGACAGATCCACACGAGCCATTCGAGCCAGGAGAGAGCTTCTTCAGCAGGTCTCCTCCTCTTGGTCAAACCAGCTGCGCTCCACAGTGGTTCAAGCACTCCATATGGCCAATGTCTGGGAGATGCTGACCTCTAAGGACTTGTGCTCAATGCAGAGGTGCAGGTACCCAGGAACAGGGAGGGGGTAGTAAGTAATAATGAAAGCAGGATGCAGAGCCCTGCCTCAGTAACTGCAGGGGAAGGGGCCCAGTGCTCTGGGGGGGACACACTCTGCTCCTGCAGCCACTTAGTCCCCAGGGAAGCCACAGAGGCAGTGGGGCAAAAGACAAGTTAAACTACAGGCAGCGATGAACACTAACAGTCCTCAAAAGCTATTAAGCTACTAAGCCTTCCCATTAATTATCACTTACTAGAAGTGGAAGCCTCAGAAGATGAGGGTTTCAGCATTTTCCAGCACTCACACACTTCTGTCCTCTGCATATCCCAGGTATCTCTTCATCCAGCTCAACATCCAGAGGACAACCATCACCTGAACATACACAGCAACCAAGTCTCTCCATGGCTTTTCATGTGAACTTGCCACACCAGGACAGCAATCTCATTCCACCCTCCCCAAGAGGGCATCAGCCTCAGAAGCCCTCAGGGTTTGGTCCCACAGTCACTGCAGTTGCAAAGAACTTGAGAACCTGACAGCTTATGGAGGAAGCTGCTACCAAGGCTGGAGGTAAAGTTTTGGCAATTAAAAGAAATAAAACAAAGCCGCCCCCCCCCAAAACAAAAAACCTCACAGCACCCTTAAATGCAGGTTTAGCACCCATGGAGTATGTCTCTAGGGCTAGCAAGTGGCTGACAGCTGGGGAAGACTGGTGTGGAGTGAAAGGTACCACTACTGAGGTTAGCTAACAACCTGTGAGGAGCGTGGGCAGGGAGGCTGAGAACAGCCCAGTGACCGAACACGGCACAGCCAGCTGGGAAAATACATGTTGGATGGGACAAAGCACCCCTAGACCAGCAAAGCTGTTCTTCTGAATAGCAGCAAAAGAACTGGTTAAGGAGCAGAGAGTATCGGTTAATTGACCTCCAGCGCTTCGTCAGAATCCTATTCAGCACAACTTAAGATTTGTTTGTTACCGGCTTTAAAACAATCCTCACTATTAACAACTCAGGCTTGTTTTGCTATTGCTTTGTTTCAGCTTGCTCCTTTAACTTGTATTCTCCTTCCATTTCCGAGCATCTCCCCGCTCTCCCCAGCCAGCCCTACACACTCAGCCTGTGCAGGCTGCAGGATCATCGCTCATCGGCCAGAGCTGGGAAACGCTACAAACCATCGACAGGTCAAGTTTGTGCCCAGACACAGCCACTGCTGTAGAGATTTCCACCTCTTCTAAAGATTTCCATCACTCTAAGGGCCGCGACAGCTCTAACCACTTGCAACGGTAAAAGGAGCCGAACAAGGAGGAGTGATGAGGCAGGTGGAGCACACAGCAGCACCTTCCTCCTCCTCCCACTGACATTGCAGTGGCTGTTCCTGTGCCAGTCCCACTCCACCTGGGGGCTGTCCCAGCAGAGAGTTGTCCCTGCAGGGCTCGCTGCAGCTCATGGCAGCGATGCAGCACTGCCCAGAGGGGAAGGCTGGAGCTGGAAGGTCTTTTTTAGATGGCAGTTCTACTTCTTGGATTGCTTTAGTTGTGAAGTCAAACCACACCTTGAGGGACACGTTTAACGTGTGCAAACAACTGTTGTAGGATCATTAAACATTATTATGCCATTCACCTTAGTAACCCCAAGGCATAATGTCCTGCTCACAAGGGTAGCTCTGATGCTCCTCTATCCCAAAGCTGTCTGACTTCAGCCTGTCCAGAAAAGCTTAAGCCCTTGCCAGACAATCATCCCTGGGGGCCTTCAGAGCTGGCAGATACTTGCAGCAACACAGAAAAGCTCATTTCAGATCAAGACCACTTTTTTTTTTTTTTCTTTTCCTCCAACTGGAACAAGATGCTCAGGACCTTAAAAAGCAAAGTCTGTGCAAGTGAGACTCATCTCTCTCCTGGACAAGGGACCCCTGGCCCCTGGCTCGGGACCAGCACTTTTGTCACAGCCTCAGCAGCACGGGACCTTCTGGGACAGCAGTCAGGGAAAGCTAAATACCCAGACAATGGTTACAATTATTGCTAAAGAGCAACTTCCCTCACATACTGGCAACTCTTTATAGATTAACTAGATTCACCCCAATCCACGGATACTTTATCCCCCCCATATTATGAGAGGGTGAGAGAAAACAGAGTTCTGTAACTTCCTTTCAAATAACCCAGCCCGTTCTGGCTATCCATGAGCTGGGGCGTGCAGCAGATCTGTGTTACTGACTGCAGAGACGCTGCCGTATTGTCCCTACTCTTTGAGTAAGCCTTGTTGTAGCACTCGGTGAACATTTTCTTTACAGTCCACAGGCCCTTCTCACTTCACTCAACACATGGATTTTATTTAATCAGGCTTAGTGGTGCGAGGAGTGAAGGAGAACCAGGGATAGAAGTGGTGAGGGGAAAGTTAGGAGGACGATAACGGAACAAGTTTCCAAAGCCTTGGGCTTAGTTACAAATTTCTAGCAATTTCAGGTCTGCAGGGTACAGAAAGATGCTTTGGAATACCAGTCTGAGAAAAAGGTAACAATTAACAAAAGCAAACTTGCGACAGAAACGGGCAAAGCCGACAACAAAGCACATGCAAATTTCCATTAACTGCAGTAAGATCAGGATTTTGTCCAGAGGTTAGTAGAGATTTAGCCAAAGAAATGGCCAAGGAAAACAAGGTATAGTTAGGAATGCCCATAGTCTTCCAAGCGCTGGTTTAAGTATCATGTATGGATCATACTGGACTGACTTGAAGCTGCTCCCACTTGGCAGGGGAGCTAATCTTTTTTCCTCCCACAGCTGTCTATATAGATGTCCTGTCTTTTTTTTTTTTTTAATATGTCTAACATCTAATTTAATGCCTATTAAGTGTTCTCAATCCGATATATTTTCATTCAGTTTAGCAGGGAAAAGAAGATATATCAAACACACAGTTTTCTCACACCGCAAAAAGAGCGCAGAGATACTCGTGAGGAGATATTAACAGCAAACCAAGTCCCAGTGAGAGCTCCTACAAGGCCACCTCTGTGCCAGCCAGCAGAGTTCTGCCAGAAGCCCACACCAGCCATGGGCTGCCAAGTGCTGGAGGTCCTGGAGTGCTTGCTCAGCAGACATTCTCCAGCTCCAGAAACATGATAGCACCTACAAAACCTTGTAATAACCAAATATCTGAAATGGTTTTGTAAAGGACAAGTGATTGGCTATACAGCATCACTGAAAAAAAAAGCTGGTCCGCTTTTTTTCTGGTGGGCTAAGAGGGTAACTCACCAAAGTGAGTATTACAAACATTTTAAACATTTCTCTTCAGTTTCAACCCTTTCCTTTTAACTTTTTTCCCCCCGTATAACTATGGTTTCAAACGAAACGTTACTCCCAGCTTAACAGGTCATTTTGAAAAAGGCCCTTGGAAGAAACACACCTCTTTTATGGATTTTTTTGTTTGTTTGTTTTATAAATGCATATTTTCCAATGGAAAAAGAGGTTTTCAGAATTTTCCAGACAGTGCCATACGCGAAGTAAACGTTGTGATTACTTTCCTAAGTAGAAACATAATGATTCCTATCAAATGTTCCCTGGACTGACACTTTTTTCTGTCCTCCTAATGACTTTAAGACCTGACAGCATCATTCTTCCCTGCCTGTCCCAAACAGCTCAGCCTACCTGTAGAACATCCAAGCTTCCTTCCCAGACTGTGGGAGGCTGGACCCTCTCTCCTTGCCGAGTCCATCCAGATCAAACATGAGTAAGGCCAACACGATTTTGAAATCAATATAAACCCAGTAAGATTGTGCTGCTCATTCTCCACCGAGGCTGGAGCAGATCGAGGGCACCTTGCACTGCCTGGGCAATAGCAGTGCCTTCCGTTTCAGGTATGTTTAAGAATTTTATTTACAGAACAGTCTCAGCGAAAGCAGGGTAAGATTTGAGGACGCTGTGCAAGTTAAGGAAGCAAAGCTTACTGAAGAGGTGTGAATATGTTTAGATGAATCCACTGAGCTTTGGAATTAGGACCACTAAACATTATTATGCCGTCCACCTTAGTAACCCTGAGGTGCAATGTCCTGCTCACAAGGGTAGCTCTGATGCTCCTCTACCCCAAAGCTGTCTGACTTCAGCCGGTCCAGAAAAGCTGTCCCCATGCTACAGAACGTATCATAGACAAATGCTGCTGCTCTGCTTTTCCAGCCCTGCCCACATCACTCGCCTCAATCAGAGACACGATAGCAGAAGGGCAACCCTTGAAACACCTGGGTATGCAACTTTTTGAGGCTGCTTCACCCCGTGTTTCAACTTCACATTCAAGTACACCAACCCTTCAGTATCGCGCAGAGTCCTCCCCAGCAGTTCCGATTTGTTTGCTAAATAATGACCCTCCATCCATTATGCTGTTGGCTTTCAAAAGAGTCCTAGAGATAACATCGTATTTTCACTACACGTTCATTTTACATCCAACTGCTTCTCTCTATTTCAAGACTTGGATTACCATCCAGCAAGGGCACTTGGGGGCTGAGAGGTCACTGCATGGGGACACGAGCCTTGCTCCAGGGAGCGAACACTCTCAATAGAAAAGACTGATGAAGTAAATAGGTCAATAGTTCAAGCAGCCTCTTGGTTCAGCATAAAATGCCAACATTGCAATGCAGCATGAAGCGTCCCACTGGCTGGGATCTCTGGCTTTCTGCCCTTCCTTTGGGTGTTTATGGAGCTACACAGCACCACAAAGTAGCAAGCACATTATTGACCTCTTTTTGGTGCACCAAGTGTATCTTATGTCGCTTCCTCTTAACTCTAGACAATTCTATAAGCTAAGGGCTGGGGTTCATTATCAGAGTTTGTTAACAGAGTAAAGCTGTTGGAGAAAAAACAGTCTCACAGTTTGAACACAAGGTTGGGGACCTGGAAAAGTCAGCTGCTTTAGAAATCATGCCATACGCTTTATCTGTCACCCAGTAAGGATGGCAAGATCCTTCTGGACACGGACTCCTCCCGTACAAGCAAAGCTGCAAATGTCTGCATTGCCACAGGCAGATGTAAAAGCTTTGACATACCAAGTGGAAAATGTTGAAGCGTTACTTTAGGATAACCCAGACTCCCAGCATTGTGAGGCAGAGGATAATTCCCTGGTTTTCACGCAGGGGAATCAGTCCTGTCATTCCCCAGCTGCCCTAGTAAGCAGTGGTGGGAGCATAGGGCAGCTCAGTGGCATAGTGCTGGGTTCTCCTGGGACACTCAGAGTCCCCACAGGGCTTCAGTTTCCCATTTAACAGCAGCCCCCAAAGGCAGGAGCTGCTCTTACCCCTCCCACAGCCCTGAACTCGGGCTCCAGGAGCCTGGGTGAGGGTGCCTGTACCTGCACCTCTGCACAAGGCTGCCAGAGCCTCTGCTGCTCTGCCTGAGGGACAAAGGATGGGCATCGCAGGTCAGGAGGGAAGAAAATACTCTGGATGCAATGCCTCCTGTGCAAACCCCCGCCTTTGCCAGCAGGGCCAGGGCCATCCCCCCCATGCCCACTGCCCTTCTCTCCTACTGCTGGGACCCCCTGGCCCCAGCACACCCAGCTGCCTGGAGCAGAGCCAGGAGAGCTGCCCCAAGCAACCATCAGCTCTTAGAGTTCTTTCATCCCAAAACAGCAATACAGACAGAGGAGATGTGGGATGGAGATGAACAGAGCAACGATATAACAGCAGAGATGCCATCAACAGGAGATTTCAGAACCTCGTGCAGAAATCACAAGTGTTACCATCCTAGAGGAATGGATGCCCCATCCCACGGTAGCGGGGGAAACGTCTGCGGCAACCAGCAGCCCTTTGCTGCAGTCTCAGAAGAGCCATTGAAAAGACACAGCACCAGTGGCGGCTCAAAAGCTCATTAAGAAAACACGAATCAGAGCCCAAATCCAGGAGGGGCTCCTCGGGTGGGACAAGGCATACAAGGAGAATTCTCAGAGAGGGTTGGATAAGCCCAACTTCTGCAAGCACAACACCACGCTCGGGCCATCCTTCCCTGGATCTGAAGCACTTCCCATCAGGAGCAGCCTCTCTCCTCCATATTTGCCATTTTTCATGCTGTTGCAATATAAACAGTAATGACTATGGGTAAATGTTAGCTTTCAATGACAACCACTGTACATATAGATTTCACACAGTTTACTTTTCGTGTTTTGGTTAAAAGGTCAGAGTAGTGCTCAAATATTTGGAAGAGGCATGAAATTTATAGCACCTAAGAAATTACAGCGCACAGTAAACACACATGCACCCTATTTATATGTCTATACGTATAAAGAGAAACAGCATGGCTTTGGCAGTTAATTTGTCCCTGCTGGAAGGCAGGACAGGATTCCAGAAGTCAGCTGGTGTGCACGGCCTTGCACCCCCCACCCCCCCGCTCTTTGGAAGTGCCTTTGTGGCACACATTAGGCTAATGCATATTGCTATTTACATTATCTTCATTTAATTAATTGCCGTTTTGCATACACACATACCACGTAGCTGACACTTAGAGCTCTCCCTCTGAATCGAGGAAAATTTCCTTGCTGCGGCCCCTTCTCCAGATGTTTGTCTTTCAGCAGCGATGCGGGATGAACCCAGCTGCAGGAGAAGCAAGCAGTGTGCTGAGACCACCCCCACCCACCTACCCCCCAGACACACCAGGGAGGTGAACGCTCCTGTCCTGAGGCTCGGGGAGGATGAAGGCAGCTCCCTGCACCCCTAACAACCTTCCTCTAGAGCTCTGCTCCCCGCAGGAAAGCCAGACCCACTCCCCCCATTCCTCTCCACACTTTGCTATCAGCAGGCAGGGCACAGGCTTTCCTGGCTTCCACATCAGCAGTTTCCCAGTCTGCCGGTGGGCACTGGCTCTGGGGGGGGACACCCCACCTTTGAGAGGCGTTTGCTGCCTCTCACCCCACCTATGAGGCTATGGAGGTGTTTAATCACAGCCTTACGAGTCAAGAAGCCCCAGCAGCAAGCAGCAGATAGCCCCTCTCGCCTTTTTGCACTGAATCCCTCACAAAGGGTAGGCGCGAAACCCAGGGACATCAGGAAAACCTGCCCAGGAGATGTGCAGCCATCTGAGGGAGGGGGCTATTGCTGGTTGTAAGGTATCCACCAAACGGGACCTACAGGCTAGAGGGGGGGAAGCACCTTAGTCTTCTGCAAACACAGCGAAACGTCGAGGGCTTGACCCCAGCACACGTGTGAGCACGGGAAGAGGCAGAGCCACATCCTGCTGCGGGGACCTCCTGAGCTCAGCCACCAGCAACAGCATCGACCTGGAGATTTCCACGCGGTCAGCTGGGGTAAAGACAGAAACCCTGTTCTGGGGCGTGATATCTGCTGTCCTGGGAGAACCCATAACTGACACCCGCCTGCAGCCCCTCTTCTGACAAGGGCTCCATCACCCCGTCCGGCGGAGGGGGCCGGCTGGCCTGGCCTCGCTGGCATGGTCGCGAGCACCGCCGTGAACGTTTAATTATGATTAATAAAAGGGTTGCAGCTGCAGCTTGGATTTGATATAATAAAACTCATTTCTCCAGTTGTTCCAAGAATGACTTAAGTTCACTGTTCTATGTGATTCAAACGTTAGCTCCCAAGCAGCACCCAGCGGCAGGATCTGTGGGCTCTCCTCCTGATAAAGCGGAGCTTTAAGGTTTTGTGATGTACACCAACTATATTTAGTGAGCCCACTGAAGCACAAATGTGTATGGTATTATTGTTAAGATAAAACAATATATTTGGTTTCAAGAATTGTCTTTCACAACACAGAACTGGTGGAAAAAAACCCAATAAAGTAAAAGCTCCTGACCTGAGGTACAAGGGATGGGCAGAGCAGCCAGTTCTGGACACGCACAGCATGTGCAGAATAATGCAGTGGGGTGAAGACTCCCTGTAAAGTCACTTTTACATAATGCCAACATACGATTATTGGGATTAGCCTAATAATTGTTACTCTTTGCCTATGCAACCGCCAGCCCAGGAGCCATATCCTCCCCCAGCACTCACCGATCCAGCCATAACCCAGCTGCTGCTGCTGCCCCCCTGGCTGGTACCACAAAGCCCAACAGCAGAATTTTGCTCAGAAAGGTTTTAAAATTATCCCAAAGATGAAGCTCCAATTTCTTTTCAAAGGGAGTTTTATCACTATACATTCCCATTCTGAGCCGGAGCCCTCAACAGATTTAGTTTCTATCCTTTCTCTTCCAGCATGGCAGCTGCCACAGTGGCTGAGCTGCTGCAGACACAGGCACGCTGGAGCTGTCACTTGGCAGCTTCTGCAAACGCTTTTGCAGCACCTGACTCCTTCTAGGCTGGAAGTTGCAAAGAGAAGGAAAAACTTAAAAGAAAACTTCAAAATTCTTTGCATAGAAAGCATTAAAAAACTCCCTTGTAATCGAAATAAAATGTGGTCAGTTTGATGCACATCAACTCTTTTCCCTTGGCTTATTTTTAGAATTTTAGTTGCCATAACAACAGAAAGTATTTTACTGTATAGTGCACTAAAATGAGTTTGTCCTTGCTTCTAGTGCACAGCAGAGCCCTGGGCACCACCTGTGCCCCACAGGTCAGAAACACCCACCCCACTCCAGGGCACTCCTCTGATTCCCAACACAAAACAGTTGTGGGGCAGCAAGAACAAACCTGAGAGCCAGGGCTGCAGCCAGTGCAACCTGGGCACACTCGGCACCAGGCGTGCAGAGGAAAAAGCAGCTACAGCAGTTCAGGAGCATCAAACCAGCTATTTAGTGGGTCTCAATAACCATTGTAGAGCCCCCAGGGAGCCCCTCTCTTACTCCACCACCCCCCAGGCAGCCCCAGCTCCCCCACAGCTCTTACCTGCACCCAGCACCCTCTCTGCAAGCAAAGGGACCCTGAGAAGAGGAGCAAGCCTCAGCCTGGGTGTGTAGATAAGCAGGGATGTGTGGATGGGGCACACCTGAAGTGGTCAGGTGGTTGGAGTAGATGATCATTGTGAGCCCCTTCCAACTAGTTCAGCTCTATTTTCCATTCTATTCTATTCCATTCCATTCTATTCTATTCTATTCTATTCTATTCTATTCTATTCTATTCTATTCTATTCTATTCTATTCTATTCTTCCTTTCTCCCCCATGGATGTCCTACAGTCCTTCTGCCCCTTTTAAACCCTGCCCAGCCTGCGCACCTCACAAACTGGAGGCAAGCAAGGGGCTCTGTGCTGTCCAAGGGCAGAGCTCTGCTACTGGCAAAGCAGGAGCTGCCTTTGCTGCAGGTCTCCTGCAACAGTTGATGTGATGAGCAAGGGGTCTCCTTGCTGCTCCCAGGGCCTGATCCTCCCCATGCTCCAACTGCATGTGACCTTTTGAATATATACTTTTGCTGGTAAATAGTATTGTTGCTGTAGCCGCAATGAGCTGAGACGATAAGCAATGGAGGAGGAGATGCCAGAGGAGCTCTCCTGCCGATGCTGGTTGCATACAGCCGGGACCAAGGGGCTGGTTAAAACTTGTCCTGCCGGGGGAGAGCTCAGGGGGTGCTGGGGAGAGGGGGACGTGCAGTAGGGGAGAGAGCAGAGCTTTAACCCGTTCCCTGTGTGCTGTGCTCCCGACCCAGTGCACGCAGGAGGGTTTCCCTGGGCTCTGCTGCTGTCAGGCACTGGCAGCCCTGGGCTGTCTGCAGTGGGCTGAGCCTCCCCGGCGTTGGGCACATATATAAACTGTTTGTGGTTTCAAAACGTGTTTTGGCTGAAATGCATTTCTTCTGCTACAGCAGGGCTTTGCTTCCCAAGAGCTGCCTGGTCACCAGGTAACTGAGAGAAGGGAGCTGGGGATGCTGAATCCAATTCAGATAGCTGGACGATCGCTAAATACAGATCTTAAATATTTTCAATATTTACTCTCTTCTGTATAGTCTTTTCGCAACAAAACCGACATTGTTTACAAACAAAATAAACCAGGAGCAGTGACAGCAGGTTAATGCTCCTGGATGCTCCTGCCCTTTCAAATCAGGCTGGAAAAGCTCCGCCAACGGCAGCTCCCAGCAAACCCAGCTCCCTCACCCAGTCCTGGCAGAGCTGGGTACCCCCAAGTGCAGCACGTGGCTGAGGGAGGGACGTGCCCTGTTCAAGCAACCGAAGGACTTGAACTAAAACCAGTGATAAGAGTTATAATAAGTATAGTAAGTATAGTAAGTATAGAAAATTCTGATCTCCAAAATTATTTGCTCTGCTTGAGAGTTAATGTTCTGTTTTAAGTCTGTTTTTATATGTCTCTTGGCCTTGAATTATGGCACATTAATTATGGCCGGGGGCAATGAAGAAGTGTTATTCCTTTACAAAGAAGACGGAGAAATTCCGTTAAAAATAGATTATAAGACAGTGCTGCCAGGCACAGGAGTTTTTCTGCCTCCACTGGATTCCTGTTTTCCATAGACCCAGGAGGAGTTTGCTCACAGAACATATGGAGTTTTCATATTACTCAGCATAATTAAGTGTAACTGGTTAAAGGAGCGCAGGACTGTGGAGGTCACTAGAACAGCCATTAACTTTTCCCTGCTCAGTGAAGTGGCAGTTGGCCAAAAATTCGTTATCTTCCTCCACCCCTTTTTTTTTTGTTTTGTTTTAGTTTTGTTACACAGGATTTGTAGCTTCTGTCGGGAAGGATGAGGAGAAGCTCTGCTCGTGGAAGAGCAAAACATCCGAGGGTGCTGTGGGACTGCAGGAGACATGTGGGACAAAATTTGTTGTGAGGTCTGAAATCAGACCCAGAGTAGCAGAGCCGAGTGGTCCACTGAGCTGTAGGAGCTGGTGCTGCAGGGAGACGTTCTGAGCTTTATTCCAGAGGACAGGAGCACAGCAACATCAGATGCCTTCCTCCACCTTGGGAAGAGGAATGGAGTTTGTTTTAAAAGCGCAATCCCTATGGCAAATGGAAACTTCTGGTAATTCACAGATCCAAGTGAGCATTTCTTTCCTTATGCTCCGACCTATTAGTGAGTGTTCTTAAAGCAGCGCTGCTTTTCGTTGCTGGGCCACAGTCACCCAGCCCTGTTGAAGAGGATGGCTCTGGCTTGCTCCCCTCCCCCCGACCTTCTGGGGTCCCCTCCTGCAGCGTGCCTGTGGCCCTGCCACCAGGCTGACACCTGAGTCACCTGAGAACGAACCTACTCGAGGGGGACCAGAAGCAGTCGTTAGAGGAGCAGTTCCTCGGAGCAGGTCCCCGATCCCCGGGCATCCACTGGCAGCGGTGGCACTTTCCTGGAGCAGGGATCCGGCAGCGCCGGGAGCAGATCCCACGGTCGGGCAAACAGAGGAGCGGCTCCCAAGAGTTGGTATACACCGATTGCCACCTAGTGGCATGTGAAATTAGCCGGTCATAGCTTCCCTGGCTCAAGTTTTGTTTGTTTACAGGATGCTGATGAACTGTACATATTGCTGCAAGGCTGCTCCAAAATTGCCTTCCTCTTCCTCTCGCCGCCCCTAACAGTGGCTCTGCCTCTGCAATCAATAGATCTGGAGGTCAAATTACACTTGCTCTGCTTTCTTCCTTTATTAAACATGTATTTTAATTTTTCAGGATATTTTGGCTGGAAAGTAAGGCCAAAGAGTAACTTTGGGAAGAAGGTTCATTGTCGGTGCTATATCTCCTGGGTGAAGTGCAGACTGGAGGTCAGGAATGGTCTGACCGTGCTCACCAGGAGACTTAGGGAACCCCCAATAACCTTGTCAAAACCCCCCTGCATGTGGCCAGCATCCATCAACCTGCCTTTTCAAGCAGCCAGCCTGAATTCAGCGATGGCACTGGGTCAAGGCGTTACTGCTCAGCTTCTAGTTCTCTGTGGAGCACAAGGCTCCTGCTCGCCCTCGGCTGTCTCATGTCACCGGCGATGCCGTATTGCCCAGGAGCTCCCCTCCAGCAAGGAAAATTGGCTGGGTGCTCTACATGAGCCAGCCTTGCTCACCAGCTATCAGCACAGCTCCTCCTGCCGCGGGAAGGATTCACCTCACAAAGTCACAGAGGTCTCGCGTGTGCCTCTGAGTCACCCTGTCTTGCCTTTACGGTCACAGGGTGCGATTCGTCTCACTTATTATGGTAGTCTGCTTTAAGATAAGCAAAAGTGCCTTATAGAGGCTATTTATTTCCATTGGCTGTAAAGCCCCGAATGATTTACTCGTACGTCTACATCGGCACTACTGACACCTCTCCGAGCAGGTGGACCCACAGCAGAGGAGTTACAATAAAGTCTGAAAACCACAAGAAGTATTGAGAACCACAGCGATATAAATATAGCAGTTAGGAAGTTTATTGGTTCAGAGAAGGATGCAGATAAGTTGCTGATACTGGCAGAGATTAATGAGCAAAAGGTGAAAGTGCACTTTTGTTCTGGCTCTGTTTTCCCAGCAGAGCTGGGGACCTAGGCTGGGGTTCTGCTTTGCTTGCTTAGTGACCTCTGGACAAATCATTTCCCTTCCCTGTGTCCTAATTTCTCCCACTGTGATACAGAAATGACGATAATGAACCACCATCTTTGTAAACTGGATTGGCTGAGACCGGCAAAAAGGGAAAAGGCATTTTATAACACGAGAATTATAATCCTTCAAGCTTTGTTGGCTTTCTAAGCTCCATCAAGTGTTGCATCCATGGGTTACTCTTGCGCTTGACGGTCAACACTCTTGCCAAGATGTATCATCTGAAATTTTCCCACCTTGTTTAGCTGGAGGCTGGAAAGGCAAGAAACTTGATGATAATAGAAAAAAAGCTGCAGGGCCCAAGCTGAGTAAAGACATCAGCTCTTTGGTTTGGCCACCTCGGGTCCGAGCCTGCCGTGCGTGTTGAGCAAACCCACGCGAAGCCATGAGTGGTGTGCATCTCGGTTTGCAAGGGGCTGGAGCTGGGAGAGCTGGATGTGAGGCTGTAAATCACAGGCAGCCCGGCCGCTGCGAGGAGGCTCCGCAGTGAGCGTGGGGTGGGGATGACGGCTGAAAAGAATCTGCAGTGAGAAATCTTGGCAGCGGCGCAGGAGGGATCGAGATACCGTACCAGCGCCGGCCGAGGCTGCTGATACTGCCAGGGCTTCTTGGAAGAAACGAGCGGCGTTTCTGCATCAAGCGAGCCCATCTCTGCCCAGCCCGCTCCACAGGGCATGTTTCATGTACCGGTCCTCCAACTTCTTGCCATGGTTCGGGTATTCATCAGAGGTTATGTGAAAAAGAAAACAAGACCATAGCAACCAGACTAACACAGCCGGGTGGTATCTAAACATCGAGCCCATATAGATGAGAGCGAAGTGAGTTGTTTGGGGGATTACACTTCATGTTTCCATGGAAAAAACTCCCATAGAAGACACTTCCAGCCGAATTACTGTGTGAACTGAAGAGAGGTTTCAGAGCTTCAGCTTGCTGGTTTTAATGAGTATTATCTAGCTGTTGCCAGCACTTTCCAATTTCAAAATTTAGCTTAGCTCTATTTTCTCCAGGGTCTAGAATTCTGCCTGCATTTGCTTTGAAAATAATGAAGGAACAAGAAATGGCCTCTGTGGTTACTCAATCATGTGCTTAGCAATCCAGAGTGAAAACAAGCAAACAAATGTGCTGGAGGTAGAAGCGGGGAGAGAGCTGAATGTGAATGCTTCAGAGCCACTTGCAGCATGAAAACATCTGTATCTCCTCAGAAACGCCGCGCACAAAGCGCATCCCGACTCGCTCAGGCAGAGAAAATAATCACAGAGAAATAGCGGCAAAAATCCCTACAAATCAGCAAAGCCAGTTAATTACAGATTGCAGCAAGACGACAAGAACTGTTGTTGTTTTTCTCCAATGCACATTTAAGATGCTTCCGGGTGCCGTGGTTCAAGGGGAACGCAGCACAACTTGAGAAGATCCCTCCTCTGCTGAGGGAAGCATCCTCTCCTCCCAGCAGTGCAGTGGAGAGCCATTAGCGTGTTTACGAGTAGCCGGGATCAAGCACAGAGAGGAACAACTCTGCATTGGCAAGGAAAGGGGCCAGATGAGTTTAAAGACATTCTTTTCCCCTTACCTCCAGTATTTGAAATCCCCTGGGATCCCCAGCATATCAAACTCTGCTGAGATCCAGCCAGTGAGATTCCCCAGGTTCAGTAAAATCAGTTTCCTCACCCAGAGCTGGACTCCAGGGTCAGAGTAAGGTATTGTGCAGCAAAATTACTGTACTATTGAAAAAACCCAATATTTTTCACATCAGCTTGACACCTCTTTCTGGCTGTGAGTGGCAGGCACCGTACAGCATTCTAGAGTGTATGTTAATGGCTAAAAAAGACAGTCTTCCTTGCTTTTAAAAACATGGTCTGAAGTAATCTGAGTATTTTCATGCTGCTCAAGACGGGTTATTTTTTAATAGGTTATGAATACTTCCCACATGCATATATAATTGATGATGGAGAGAATAAGAAGGAATATTTGATATGACTGTTTAACAGTCACAAAAGTTAGGCCAATAGTGGTTTTTACTGCTTCTTTGATTCAATTGGAAATAATTATTCTCCTAGCTCCCTGCCAGTTCCTCCTCCTCTCCCCCTCTCCACTCAGCAGCACGTAATCTCACTCACAGCGGCTCCTCGCCCTGCTGCCGGGGCGTCTGGGGACACAGTGACACTGCTGCCTTCTCTGTGCCACAGGGACGGGACACCCCAGCCTGAGACACAGGCATCCTGGAGATGGGCTGAGGTGACATTCATGATAACCCTGCTCCCAGGCCCCAGGTACGACCAAAAGAGCCAGACCTTTGTCTACTGGAGTGCAGATGTGTGGAGAGCTGCCAGATGTTGCTACAGCTGCTTGGCTGGCAGAACTGGAAGGGTCCGTGCAGCAGGGGGTGAAGTCTCCGGTGTGATGTCTCTGGTGTGCTGGCTGTGCACAGGGGGGCAGACAGGAGATGGGGGTGGCGAAAGCCCCTGCAGCTCCCTCCTTCTGGGCAGCACCTGCTCCCGCATCCCCCTTGGTGGCCCACGCTGGTCCATACGGGAGCCAGCTGGGCTGGGAAGGCCCAGTCCGGCATTCCCAGTTTGGACTGGAAAGGTGGGCTGATGAAAGTCAAAGTTCATAACAGGGGATGATGTCTGAGCACAAGCCACAGCCTCACCAAGTCAGATTTCATGGATAACTGATAGTTTAAGAACTTTTATCTTTGTTCACCTTTTACTAATTTTGTCGTCCTGCTTCTTAGGTGTAGCCTGCAATAGATAATGAGATAATAATAATAGATGGGGTTTAATTTGTATAGTGGAATAGATTCATTTTATGAGAATAGATCGATTATTTTTTCTGATCATTTATCCTCTGCATCCTGACTCCTGTCAGGCAGGAAGCAGAAATCTGCCTCAGATCCCAATTTACTGGGATGAAAAGGGCGATAGTTGCTGTGTCTCATGGAGACTTGCTCTCCCTTTGGTGTGAGCCAGCAGCTTCTGCAGGCCATGGCTCACTGTGGGCTCCCCTGCGTCTCCATGAGCTGCTTGGCCACCAGCCCTCGCCCCACCAATGGCCAGATGCTGCCCAAGGGCATCCCAGGGCTGCATTCTGCAGCTGCATCCCCCAGGAGCACCCTGCGCGGCAGGCCCAGGGTCACGCTCCAGCCTGGCAGCGTGAGGGGTTTGGTACCACCCCGGGGAGGGGAGCAGGGAGCCAGGGGCTTTCAAGGCACAATTTACTACGTATCACCATGTCCACTGTGGACACTGAGAGGGTTTATTTATGCAGGGAAAAGCCGAGAAAATACTCCCAGCTGAACAGTGCTCTTGACTCTTAAACAACTTCATAGCCAGGGATGGATTTTTTTCCTCTCTCTTTGCTCTGTGTTTTTTTTGTGACCATTTGTGAAGTGCATCACCACCTGCTATCTACCTCGCTCTGAAGCTCCGAGACCTTTTGTGGCTTTATTCCCTCCCGGCGTTCTCCAAATAAATCCCTGTATATTCACAGCAGATCTTAGGAGCAGGGCTAGGAGTGACACGCGGCCAACGCCATCCCCTCCCCTCCCCATGTGTGTTGAAGCAATCTGCTGCCTGAGCAGCTCCAGCAGCCCCGGGCACAGCGGCGCCGAGACCCCCAGCCCGGCTGAGCCTCTTCCTGGAGCAGCGGCTGGGTGGGAGAACTATCCCTGGCTGATATGCAGACAGGAGCATCATTTTCCAATTTAAGCTCTACATTCACTCCGGGTCTGAAACAAAAATAAGAATAGATGTGAGGCAGAATTAGGCCTTTTAAGCTTAATTAAAGCTCAGGCAGAACATTAAGATCTTCATACTTAGCACACGAGTTAAGATCACTTGATTGCTGCAAATTTATTCCAAATTAACAGTGAAGTGAAGGAGTGGAGAATTAATCCAATGATGTGGGCTTGGACCAGTCAATCATTTGTAATTATGATCTTCTTGTCTTTTGTCAATATGCATATCTGAAATTTAATTCTGCTGCTTTGCTCAGACACGACAGCGAAATCGCCAGAGAGTAACGAGGGAAAGGAAAGGGCTGCTCAATTTAAAAAAAACCCTACAAAACCCCCTCGTGCAAACCATGATATTTAAAGTGGATAATGTTATTTAAACACTAAATAAACAGAAACAAACTAACCCGTGGCATCAGAATTGTTATCTTGATTGTGTAAACACGTGAATAAACAAATGTATTCAGCCTAAAAGATGCTGAAATTAAGTTAACATGAACCATCTGCACATCTCAAAGCTGTCACTGGCGTCTAAAACTAGATCAAACCTACCGTTACATGAGAGTTAAGTACATCTAGTTTACATAAAAGGATTTAGAGTGTGAGAATTCCAGAAGAGTATGATTCTATGCTTCTATAAAATACCCAGAGAAAACACTAAAGCCAGTTGCAGCTAATCAAGCAGAAGTTCTGAATCATTGCTCCTCAAAGCTACGCTCGGGATATTCTTTTTCCATGTAAGATTGTATCCCAGACCCCGGGTCATTCTTTATCTTTTCAGGACAATACAACTGCTGCGGCCTTTGTTCAAATAAAACCGTATTCAGTGATTTAATTGATTTACTGAAGTGCACATTTTTAATGGGAACAGCACTGGATTGAGAACTTGCCCAGCAGATTCCACCCTCGGCGCTTGAGGTCCTTACCTTGAGCTGTTGTTAGAAACGACGTTGCTCTGATTTGCTGCTGCTGCTTCCATTTGCCTTCCAACACCCCCTACCCCACCCCCCGGATTGCTGCCGCTCCAGAATTAGCAATCCCCTTTTATAACTGATTAACTGAACTCAAGCCAGTTAATTCCCAGATTTGTTTAACTTGAGGCTGGCTGCTAAAGTCAGTGACCTGACTGGCAGAGGACTGAGCAAATATTCCTCCAAACAACAACAATTCAAAGCAAAACAAGGACCCTCTTCTCATGCGGTGTAATCCAGAAGCACCCAAAGTCACCATTTCCAACGTATTTAAAGACTGAAATAGACCCAAAATACTCAGTGGTGAAATTATCTGTCTGAAAGGCATTGAGAAGGTTAAAAAATGGAGAGCTATTTTTGTAATAATACTCTAGTCTGATCATTTCAGCTTCTTCTCTCAATAACATCTCAATGGTCGATGACAGCAAATGAGGCCATCAAAGAAGATTTGATACATGTTCTTCTAGTAAAGAAGATGAAAAAATAAGCAGCCTGTGCTGAGGTAAAAGGAAGAGTCATAAGTGAACAGTACAGAAAGCTGCAAACAAGACTAATGAAAGTTATGAATATATGAATAATAGAACAAGCAAAAGCAAAGCAAGTGGCCATTCCTTAGCAGGGCAGGAAAGCGAGCGCTGCACGGGGATAAGGAGGTTAATGAGCCCTTTTCATCCGGGCCCTCACCAAAACACCAGCTGCAACCAAATGCTTAAACCCTTAAAAGGTTGAGATGACTTCTGTAAATTGTGTGTCCATGGAGGGTTATTAAATGATTCTGGAGGATTCTCAGGGAACTGGACACAGCAATTGCAGAGCAACCTGCAATCATCATGAGAACACACGCAGCAAGGGCAGGGATGGGGCCACAAACGCTGCAGCTACAGAGGGACAAATAAAGCACTTTTGAGGAGGAGGACCCGAGGAACAAATGTTAATGCCTATGAGAGAGCTGGAAAATAATTGTCAAGAGTTATGGCTGGGCCGACCACCAGATGAATAAGAGATGATCTCTATTAGCCCCTCTCCTTTCCCAGAAGGAATGCACAGATCAGGAGGGAAGCCAGAACAGAGTCCTCTTTGGACACTGGCCACCGAAGAAGAGGGAGTGACCCTCGTGATCCCTCAGCTTTATACTGAATATACTGTACATGGGATGGGATCCCTCGCTGGTCAGCGTGGGGTCATCTGTCCTGGCTGCTCCTCCCCACAGGTGCCACCT
>JAAGNO010030239.1:8886-23191 GCA_033439905.1 Ceryle rudis | reverse complement strand
AATTGCTCATAAAAAATATTAATTTCGGAAAAGATTTAGGGAAAGGTATCTGCTTCCATGCTACTGGTATTATATTCATACCCATATACCTCTCTATCCATAACAAGTAAGTCTGTGCTTTCATGGTTAATATGGCATGAAAACATATTATGTAATTTATTTCTTCACATTATTCTAATGACATTCACTTAATAAGAGAGTCTTAGCTAAATTAGCTAGCTTTGAAATTTCTCTGGATTTCTACATGTTTGGAAGCTGGAATGATGTCCAGCAATGTCCATATGAAATAATGCTGTCAGAAATTAGACTGGTAAAATTTGGCCATCAGTTATTATGATCTATGAATAAATGAAATAAATTGTATCATCTGTGACTCTGAAATATTCAGCACATAGGAGTTAACTTTTTTAGATATAGTTGCAATAATTAATGTTAGGCCACAAAGTTGTCTCTTACATGAGACTTAAAGTGACTACATGCTATTAATTGGGTAATGCATTTTAAATATCTTTAAAATTGAAGACACTATAATTAGTTTGGGTTTTGTTTTTCTTCTTACCATGTTAAGTGAATGTCTGAGTATAAACACATTTTCATACTTTGTAATATACAACTATAGAGACACTTCGATTTGTTTGAAAAAAAAAGTCAGACCAAACAAAAACCCGTAACCAACTTCTTTGTCTTATTGTAATTCTTAGGGAATTCCTGTGTGTGTGTGTTGGGGTGGGGGGGAAGTGAAGAAAAATATCTCCATTATTGATTGGATAAATCTTACTTATTCTAACAATAAAATAAATATTTTTCATAAACATTTTCTAGCTTATAATAACTTTACTGCCAATTGTAGAAAACAAGAAGTATTAAACATGATTCCAAATTACAAATATAAGAACAGGTTTATCAAGTGGCATTTATCCTCACTAGCACATGAGTAAATGAATTAAAATTCCAGCAGCATCACTTAGTAAGTGGAATTGTCTGCTTCATTTGCTTCCTTTGAAGGCCAATAAAAGAAAATGCTGAAACAAAGAGAAACTGTCTTGGAAATTCAGGAAAACGTATTTTATTACATCTATGAATTATATCAGGTTAGAATATGCCCCAAATGACTGTTATGTGTAAGATGTATGGGCTGATTTGTTGGTACAAATGTTATAAAAATTAGCATTTCACACTGAGCTGCAAACTTGATGAAGCTGAAATGTGTCCTAAATTTAGGTAGCATTGCAGGTAACGGTTAAAAAGGGTATATGGAAAGGTTTTCCCTCTGTTTCTCTCTCCTCTGCTGTTGAGAATCTGGTGCAGTCTAATTTAAACTCTCAGTAATTAACCTAGTTCTTGGTTGCTCATTTTTTGTTTGTTTAGTTTGGGTTTTTTTAAGATAGAATTAAAGGCAGATTGTGTGCCCCCCAGCTCCACCCCTGCAATGTATGACCTATATACAGACAGCTTTTTCTTGCTATAGTTTTTCCGATTTCCTATCTAGGGATGAGAGGCTATTAAGGGGAAGAATAAAATACCTGGAAAGAAAAAGTACAAGGAATTACCTACTTCACCTCTTTCCTAAGAAGCCCAGTGAAACAAGATGCTGAAGCAAAGGGCAATAAAACATGATCAGAGTGGTTGTATTGCAGAAGACACATGACTACTCAGAGGCTACAAAACCAAATTACATAGAATAAAATTAAAGCATCTTTCAAACTTCTGTAATGTGACTGAGCCAGCCACATTGTAACTGAGTTGGATTCACCCTGTTCATCCCTTTAAACAGAATGTGGATGTCACAGAGTCATTTTGTAAAAAACTGCATTAACAATATTTGTAGCCTACACAGATTAGAAGAAACTACCTATATACTTTCTGCATTATTTGAAAACATGATAAATGTATATTAAATATGTCAGAAAGTCATGTAAGAATGTAGTATGTAAGAATGACATATTTTCTTAAAAACAAGGAAAAGTTCTTCAGAGGCACTTATACTGATATGAAAAATTTCAGACCATCTTCAGGGAAATTAGTCAAAATAGCTGTTAGTGGGATCCTATTCATAAGTATTTCAAAGAAGATAATTGTGAGGACAGGAAATTAATTTTTACATAGAACAATTAAAGATCAATTGTAACAATCACAGAAAAACATCCAAGGCTCTAGAGATATCATTCCTTCCTCATTATTATTAATTAGAGATAAGCAACTATTGTGGTATTTAATTAGTTGTAGAGCTGCTTTATATTTCCCATACATAAAAAAAAAAATACAAATGGGAAAGTATGAAATATTGTCATATGCTATAGGAAATGTTATATTTGAAATCAAGATGTTTAGATGTGAATATGCTGCTATTAAGTTTTATTTTAGTCTGTGATATGGTCATCCTTTTGCCAGAAGTAATACAGGTCTATATAATTAAATAAAAAGCAAAACTCCTTAAATGGAATATAATCACCCAGACTTTAATTAGGCAAAATGTGATGGTTTGGGGAAAGCAAAATTCAGACCTATGGGAAGTACAGCCCTTTGGCAGAAATGACCCAGATAGTTGTATGTAGAGGGAGTTGTGGCCTTCTGGAGCCTGATCTGCAGTGAATTGCCAAGATTCTCAAACATATTCTGAACACAAAAAATTAGGTACTCAAAGGGCTTTGCAATGAACTCCTGTACTTGAATGAATCCTAGCTAAAAGGATTTTTAATTCTCAAAACTATAGTCTTGTGCTTAAATATTTCAGAATGGTTGCATCAGATGCCCATTATTGCCTGGCTAAGGATCAACTCTGCAAGGTGCAGAGCAAAGCGTCACTTACACAACAAAGCTTTAAAATATGTGCTCAGCCACATAACACCTTAAAGAACAAAGCCATAAGTGAGTGACCTTTTCCCTTTCTACTTGAAAAGATCGCTGCCCAGGTTGGCTGGAATCTATTTTGGCAATTGAATGTTGCACGCAAAATGTACTAAGAATCTTTGTTGCAACATTCAACATTTTGATTTTCAGCCTAAGCAATACTAAAAGGACAAAAGTGCATGGAGTAAGGAAACTACTTTGAAGACAGTATCCGTTTTCATTTCGCTCAGGGGATCTGGTTAAATCTGCTTAAAAGTTGAGAAGAAAGGGAAAAAAATACCTTATTTGGGTTGAAAAAAAAGATTTCTTTCAGGTTGATTTTTTTTCTCTTTGATGTTTGTAATTTCATTTGAACAGGCTCTGGTGTTATTAACGACCTAAAAATATTTCTTTGTTTATAGTCTGTATTTTTTAATTGATTATGTGCATTAAATTAAGATTTTATTCAGAGAAGAACAGTAGTGTTGACTAATAAGTCCCAAGAACAGCTTTTAGAATATTTTTTTTAATTGATTATGCACATTAAATTAAGATTTTATTCAGAGAAACAGTAATGTTGACTAATGAGTCCCAAGAACATCTCCTAGAATTACTAGAATGCACAAATTCAGATTTTCCCTGTGTCCCAGAGTACGTCTCTTAGTACATCGCCATTTTCCAGTGGAGGTACTGGATGCCTTCTTCACCTCTGTTTTCACTCCTAAGACCTGGTTTCAGTAATCCCAGGTGCCTGAGACTACTGGGAAAAACAGAAACAAGGAAAACTTACTTTGGGTGGTAGAGGATCAGGTTAGGGAACATTTTATAAGCTGGAAATACGCAAGTAACTAGGACCTGACAGGATGCACCCATGAGCACTGAGAGAGCTGGATGACAACACTGCAAACCAACTTTCAGTTATCTTTGAAAGGCCTTAATGATTATAGGAAGTTCCTGAGGACTGGGAGAAACAAAATGCCTCTGCTATTGTCTAGAAGGGAAGGATGAGGGATCTTGGGACAGACCAGTCAGTCTCACACCAATACCTGGGAAGGTTGTAAAGTAAAAGTTCCTGGATATCATTTCCAAAGACACTGAGAACAGGAAAAGGATCAGAAGTAGTCATCACTGATTCACAAAGAGCAAATCATATCTGATCAGCCTGATACCCTTCTATGAAGAGATGACTGACTCAGTGGATGGGGACAGAACAGCAGTTATTTATCTCAGTGTAAGCAACAGTTTTGACACCATCTCCCATCATAACCTCATAGATAAGCTGATGAAGTATGAGCTAGAATAGAAATTAATAAAATAGAAATTAGAATAGAATAGAATAGAATAGAATAGAATAGAATAGAATAGAATAGAATAGAATAGAATTTCAATTGGAAGGGACCTACAGCAATCATCTAGTCTAGATGCCTGATCAGTTCAGGGCTGACCGAAAGTTAAAGCCTGTTATTAAGGACACTGTCCAAATTCCACTTAAATACTGACAGTCTTGGGGTGTTGACTACCTCTTTAGAAACCCTGTTAAAAGTGTTTGACCACCATTCCAGTAAAGAAATGCTTTCTGTTACCCAGTCTAAACCTCCCCTGGCACAGCTTTATACCATTCCCATGCATCCTGTAACTGGATATCAAGGAGAAGAGATCAGCTCCTCCCCTGCCACTTCCCCTCAGGAAGCTGTAGCAAGTAATGATGTCACCCCTCAGCCTCCTTTTCTCTAAACTAGACAAACCAAAAGTCCTTGGCTATTCCTTATAGCATATACGTTCCAGCCCTGTCACCAGCTTTGTTGCCCACCTCTGGACCTTCAAGGACCTTCACATCCTTCTTAAATTGTGGGGCCCAGCATTACACACATTACACCAAGTCAGGCTGCACCAATGCTGAATATAGCAGGATAATCACTTATTTTGACCAACTAATTATGCTGTGTTTGATGGACCCCAGGATGTGTTTTGCCTTCTTGGCTGCCAGGGCACACTACTGACTCATACTGAGCCTGCTGTCAATCAGGATCCTCAGATCCCTTTCTGCAGGGATGCTCTGTAACCACTCCTCTCCCAATTGAGACTTGTCCCAGCATTACTTTGTCCCATGTTCAGAATCATCCCATTAATCGTTGCCCAGTGCTTCAGTCTATCTAGATCCCTCTGCAAGGGCTCTTGTCCCTCAAGAATGGCAACAACACCTCCCAGTTTGGTATCATCATCAAACTTGATAATGGAGCATTCAGCTCCTGCATCTAGATCACTGATAAAATTTTTGAACAGAACTGTCCCTTTCATTGAGCCCTGAGGAGCGCCACTGGTGACTGGCCACTGGTCAGATGTAGCTCCATTGACTACAACCATTCAGCCAGTTCTTCACCCAGGATACCATGAACTTGCTCATCCCACAGTGGGACAACTCGTCCAAAAGGGTGCTGTGAGATACAGTATCGAAAGTCTTATTAAAATCCAGAAGAACTACATCCAAAACTTCCTTCATCTGCTAGGGTGGTGACCTTATCATAGAAGGATATCAGCTTTGTTAAACAGGACTTTCCCTTTGTGAACCCGTTTTGACTGTGCCTGATGAGTACATTATTCTTTAAATGCTTTTTGTTAGTACCCAGTACAAAATTCTCCCTAATATTTCCAGGAACTGATATTAGACTAATGGGTCTGTAGTTCCCTGGGTCTTCCCTCACACCCTTCTTATTAAGAATAACATCGCCTAGTTTCATGTCAGCAGGAACCTCTCCAGAATCCTTTGGTAGGTGATCAAGAGGGATCCTGTCACAACATCTGCTAGCTTCTTCGGTACTCTAGGTTTAATCACATCAGGCCCCATGGGTTTAGAGAATCATAGAAACATTAAGGTTGGAAAAGACCACCAAGATCATCAAATCAAACTGTCAAACCAACATTATCATGACCAACACACCATGTCCAGACATGCTACACCTACACATTTTTTTAACACCTTCAGGAATGGTGACTCCATCACCTCTCTGGGCAGCCTGTTCCAATGCCTCACCACTCTTTCAGTACAGATTTTTTTCCTAATACCCAATCTACATCTCACCTGGTGCTACTTAAGCCCATTTCCTCTCATCATATTGCTAGTTATTTGGGAGTTACACCCACCTCATAGCAACCTCCTTTCATGTAGTTGTAGAGAGCCATAAGTTCTCCCCTCAACCTCCTCTTCTCTAGGCTAAACACAGTTCACTCAGACACTCCTCATAAGGGTTGTTCTCCAGACCCCCACCAGCTTTGTTGCCCTTCTCTGGACCCACTCCAGCACCTCAATGTCTTTCTTATACTGCAGTGCCCAAAACTGGGCACAGTACTCAAAATATGGCCTCATCAGTGCTGAGTACAGGGACATGATCACTTCCCTACTCCTTCTGGACACACTATTTTTGATACAGGCCAGGATGCTGTTGACCTTCCTCGTCACCTGGGCACACTGCTGGCTCATGTTCAGCTGTCTGTCCGCTAGTACCCCCAGATAATTTTCTGCTGGGCATCTTTCCAACCACTCTTGTCCAAGCCTGTAGCATTGCAGGAGATTGTTGTAACTCAAGTGTAGGACCTGGCACTTGGCCATGTTAAATCTCATACAGCTGACTTTGGCCCACCAATACATCCTGTTCAAATCCCTCTGCAGAGCCTCCCTACCCTCAAGATGATCGACACTCCTGCTCCATTTGGTGTCTGTCATCTGCAAACTTACTTAGGGTGCACTCAATCCCCCCATCCAGATCATTGATAAAGATATGAAACAAGACTGCCCCCAAAACTGAGCCCTGGGAAACACCACTTGTGACTGGCAGTCTATTGGTTTTAACTCCATTCACCACCACTCTCTGGGCTTGGCCATCCAACCAGTTTTTAACCAATCAAAGAGTACATCTGTCTAATTCATGAGCTACCACCTTCTCCAGCAGAACGCTGTGGGAGATGGTGTCAAAGGCCTTACTGAAGTTCAGGCAGACAACATCCACAGCCCCTCCTTATCCACTAGATGGGTCATCTGGTCATAGAAGGAGATAGAGGTTGGTCAAATGGGACCTGCGCTCCATGAAGCCATGCTGGCTGCGCCTGGTCCTCTGGTTGCCCTGTATGTGCCATGTGAGTGCACTCAAGATGAACTGTTCTATGATCTTCCTTGGTACTAAGGTCAGGCTGAGAGGCCTGTAGTTCCCTGGATCCTCCTTCCAGCCCTTCCTTTAGATAGCCACCTCATTGGCAAGCCTCCAGTCATCTGAGACCTCCTCTATTAACCAGAACTGCTGATACATGATGGAGAGTGGCTTGGCAAGCTCCTTTTCCAGCCCCCTCCAGTGCTCTCAGGTGGATCCCACCTGGCCCCATAGACTTCAGAGTATCCAGATGCTGTAGCAGGTTATTAACTGATTCCTCCTGCATTATGGGTGGTTTACTCTTCTCTCTGTCCCTGTCTTCCAGCTCAAGGGACTGAATACCCTGAGGATAACTGGTCTGACTGTTAAAGACTGAGACAAAGAAGACATTAAGTACCTCAGCCTTTTCCTTATCCTCTTGGCAATGTTCCCCCCTGCATCCAACAAAGGGTGGAGATTCTCCTTGGTTCTCTGTTGTTAATGTGTTTGTGAAAACTTTTTTTATTACCTCTTACAACAGTCACCAGATTGAGTTCTAGCTGGACTTTTCCCTTTCTGATGTTCTCTCTACATGACCTAACTAGATCCCTGTAATTCTTCTTGGGTTGCATGCCCCTACTTCCAAAGGTGGTAAAGTGACATTTTTTTCCTGAGTCCCAGCAAAAGGTCCCTGTTCAGCCAGGCCGGTCATTTTCCTCACCAGTTCATCTTATGACACATAGGGACAGCTTGCTCTGGCACCTGTAAGATTTCCTTCTTGAAGAATGTCCAGCCTTTCAGGACCCCTTTGCCCTTCAGGACCATCTCCCAGGGGACTCTCACAACCAGTATCCTGAACACGCCAAAGTCTGCCCTCTGGAAGTCCATGGTAGTAGTCCTGGTCACTCCCCTCCTTACTTCACCAAGAATCAAGACTTCTATCATTTCATGGTCACTGAGCCCAAGATATCTTCCAACCACCACATCACCCACCAGTCCTGCTCTGTTTGTAAACAGCAGGTCTAGCAAAGCACCTCCCCTGGTGGGCTCACTTACCAGCAATGTGAGAAAGTTATCTTCCACACATTCCAGGAACCTCCTGGCTGTTTTCTGTCTGCTGCTGTGCATTTCCAGAAGTTGTCTGGTAAGTTGAAATCTGTCATGATAACAAGGGCTGGAGATTCTGAGACTTCTGGCAGCCACTGATAACATCTTGTGGCTTGACAAGGAGACAGTGAGTTGGATTGAAAACTGACTGAAAAGCCAGGCTGAGAGAGTTGAGATTTACCCCAGGGATCAGTAATAGGTCTAATACTGTTTAGCATCTTCATTATTGACCAGGACAGTAGGACAGAGTTCACCCTCAGTAAGTTTGCAGTACATACCAAACTCAGAGAGGAGGCTGATACACCATAGGTGTGTATTGCCATTCAGTGACGTTTATGAACTGTAGAAATAGGCTGACAACAATTTAATGATGTTCAAGAAAAGAAAGAATGAAGACCTTCACCTGGAGGGAAATAACCCCATGCACCAGCACAGGGTGGAGAAAGATGATCTTGAAAGCAGATTTTCAGAAAAGGCCCTGGGGTGCCTGTCAGACACCAAGTTAACCAGGAGCCCACAAGTATGCCCTTGAAGCAAAGACAGCGAGAAGCTTCCTGGGCTGCATTATGCAGAGTATCACCTACAGGTTGCAGTATGTGATCCTTCTCCTCAGCACTGATGAGGCACATCTGGAGTGCCATGTCCAGTGCTGGGCTCCCCAGTAAATGAGAGACATGGTTAACCTGAAGCAATTACAGTGAAGGGCCACAAAGATAATCAAGAGCCTGGAGTATTTGACATATAGGTAGAGTCTGAGAGACTTTTTTTTTTTTTTTTTTTTTTTTTTTTTTTTTTTTTTACAGTCGTGGTCAAAGGTTGGAATAACTTGCCTAGAGAGGTTGAGAAGTATTCATCATTGAAGTTAGCCAAACCCGTCTAGGCAATCTTCTGTATCTCACTGTCCTCTGCACTATTTGTGCTAGGTGTAGCTTTGCTGTGATTGGGTGATTTATCTTTCATGAAAGGTGAAATACATGTTGGTTTAGGAGGCAAATACAAGACTTACATTATAAATTCCTAAGTGTGGGATTGTTTTTTGTGTTGAGTGAACACAGTGGACCTACAGTACTGCACAGGTTTGCTGATATATGTTGTAGGTATACATTATTTAATAATTATTCAGCGTTCTGAAGACATAAGTGTTAATTATATACTATTTGCTTCTGCATGTGAGTTTGTGTTACTAGTTGTAATAGACTTGAAAGCTTTCAAGCTTATCATTAGTATGCTCTTCTCACATATTGTATAATAAAAGCTGTATAAAATAGGTAATGCACCATATTCTACTTTGGCTCATAATTTGAGTGAAAACCAGCCCTATTAGTTAATCATATCTTCTTTTCTCCTTTAAAAGATGTCATTAAAAATGTCGTAAACTCCATGAATAAGTAAAATTATATATTCAGAATGTAAATATTTTAAAACTCAAAAAATGTATCTAGAATATATTAATTGAGTCCTAAAGATATTTGGAAAATGAAAACTGCTCCTAGCAAATTAATAGTAGGTCTGAATATTCAGATAGCAAAGTGTGGGAAGTGCTGTTGTAGTTAGGATTAAATGAATGCAAGCTGTATTTCTAGCTGTTATTCTTAGTGTTTTGTGATATTTTCCTTCAGAAGCATGGTGCTGTGTTCTTACTGTAGTTTGCTAATGAATGAGTGGTGCTGTGTCTGTTAATTCAAAGGATACATTCTTTTAACATTAAGATTGACAGCAGTTATGCAAAAACAATATATTAAAAATCTTGTTTAAAAAATACATTCTTTATTCTATCAGCCACTATTTTTCTTTTCTCTTACTGAGTTTTTTCTTATTTTTTGATATTGAGCATAGAAATAGCTGCAGCCATATGAACTAATATAGATCTTTCAAAAGGGATGGGTTTTTTTGATAAATACATTAACAGTTAAAGCACTGAACAGAAGGTGCAACTAGTAAATTATACTTTATCAGCACTATAAAATAAGTTATTAAAATAATATAAATTACAGTCAGCAATATCACATACAAAGGGCTTTTAGTAGTCAAATGAAGATATGCAACATTCAGTATAGAACAAGGTAAATATCTGTTTAAGATTATTCAAAAAATATTAGTCCTTACTAGTATTCCAAAAGAAACGGTTAGTAGAATTGTCTTTTTACTGATTTTAGTGATGTTAATAATTTAGTAGCGGGTTTGGGTGCATTTACTAATTTATTTGTACAAATATGTCTATATTTTAGCTCTAAAAATACTATTATACAATAATGACATAGTGTTCATATGAAACTGCTACACTAATAACTTCATTTTTACAATGCAGAAAAGGTCCAGTCTAAATTTCTGTGTCTTTATGTAACACTTATTGGCATCATACACCCTTGAAATGTTCAGTGTTTAATTCATGCTTTGTTCTTTATGAAGTTATGGTGTAGTAAATTGTCAAGTATATTTACAAAACATATCTCCATTTCAAGCAGTACTAGATCTTTTATCCTTTTTTTTTTTTTCTTCAGATACAAATCATTGACAGATGAGGTGTTTGTTTTAGTTTATTTATGGGTGTTGAATGACTTTAGATCTCTAAATACTTTTTCATAGAAAGTTATTTTAATTTCTAAGGAAAAACACTGAAAAAAAATGTGTGTTTAATAAAAAACTCACTGAAGTAAAGGAGACATTTGCGTAAAAAAAATATTCATGGTAAATTCCTTATCTTTCAAGCAACCTTGGTCATAACTTATCACACACCATCCACATTCAAGAAGCAGCCCAAATGTCATTCCTTATACTCTATTTACTGTTAATGCTAATACCTAATCCTTTTGTCTCTGTCTCCGTATCTCTTTCCATGTGTCTCTGTGTCTCTGTCAGTCCCTCCGCCCCCCTGCTCCTTATATATAAGGATCTATTGATTTGAGAATTTCACTGGCAAGATGCCTGACTGTGATTCAGAAATTGAGAGGGTTTCCATATTGTACTGTTAGCACTGGGCTCCAAGAACCTTTGCATTACTGGAGAAATACATTTGCTTTATCCCATTGCAACACTACAGGATTTGAAAGCCAGCTTTCATTTATGACTTTTTCATGATTTAGATTAAAATCCACTGTAAACGAGGACTAGCTTTTCCAAAAATGGATTGATCGATGTCATGTTTAAATATCTGTCCGGGGAGTATGAAAACCCATACAACAGCAATTCAGATCAGGGAAAATAGAAGGGACTTTTGCCTCCTTCATAGAATCACAGACTCCCATGGCTGCAGTTGGAAGGGACCTCTGAAGTCTTCTGGTCCAACTCCTTTACTCAAGCAGAGTCACCTGGAGCTGATTGCACAGAACTATGTTCAGGCAGCTTTTGAATACCTCCACGGATAAAGGCTCCAAAACATCTCTGGGCAACCTGTGCTAATGCACAGTCACTCTCATTGTTATAAAGTGTTTTCTGATGTTTCTGTGAGGAAGGACTATGTCCCTCAACTTACTGGGAATACTTTGCTAGCGCATCCTAGGATCCTATTAGCCTTCTTTGCAGAAAGGGCACATTGCTGGCTTATGTTTAACTTGGACCTCACCAGGACCCCCAGGTCCTTTTCTGTGAAGTTACTTTCCAGCTGAGTGAACCCAAGAATGTATTGGTTCCTGGTTTCCCCAGGTTCCAGGCTTCCCCAGGTTCCAGGCTTCCCCAGGTGAAAGATTTTGTATGTCTCCTTGTTGAAGTCCATTTATTTTTTGTCTGTGGAAAACACAGGTAATTTTGAGCCAATAGTTCTTACTGTAGGTGGGGTATTTTAATGTAACTTTGTTGATGATAAGATATTGATCCTTCTCTTAAAAACAAGACAAATACCTTGAGTCTTTTCTACCTTAAATTTACATATGTTAATGATTCCCAAAATGCTTTTCCTTTTTTTTCATCCAAGTTTTCTCATGACTGGAAGAATCATTGTGTTCTTGGAACATGTATTAAGGTTATAAACAAATGTAATAGTTACATTCCTATTACTTTTGAGCATTCTTTGCATATGCTTAAACTGTTTAAATAAGAAAAAAAAAAAAATAGCCTATTGAAACCCCCCCAAAAAAGAGTAACTTAAAACAATGTAAGGCAAATATGATAATAACAACAAACAAAAATCACACTTCCCATGAACCAACACCCCTTAAGAAATATAATTTTCCTCATCATCCTTTTTAAAATGCAAACTTTGTATCATGTCCTGAAAGGCAAAAGATGTTCTTTATTTCTAGGGTAGAAAGAAAGTAATTCATGAACAAATGCATCCAGTTGTAGCTCTCACTTCTAAATGGGAATGTCCACTTGGGATCATGTCATTGTGTGAGAGAGGAAGATGGAAGCATTTGGGTGTTTAAAGAAATGAAGCAGAAGCTAAATTTTAGGTTATGATTTTCTAGTATATTTGTCTATTTGTTCTTAACTGCATCAATTAGGCACGACTTAGAAAGAAATTTCATTAGGCAGAAACAAAAGGTAAAAAATACATTCTGCTGTTTCAGGGTTTTTTTCCACTACAGTATTTTACAGATCTTTTGCAGACTACTTTTATTAAAATTCATGTGCTTTAACTAGTACATATTTTTAGCAGTATGACAGCAAGTTTTCAGTTCCTTCATCAGTATATGCATTTAATCTCTATCCTCCATTGTAAAAGAAGTAAACAACAATTGTAATGAAACCTCATGAATGAGATGGGAAATGAAGTTCATCTTAATGTGGTAGCTAACCGTGATGTTAACAGTTGTTAAGTCTTGTTTAATTAGCCTATATTGTTACTGAATGTCTTCTTTGCTTCAGTCTTAATTACTAAAGCCAGTCCTCAGGAATACCAGTCCCTGGAGGTAAGAAAGTCTGCAAGAAAGAAGACTCTCCCTTGGTTAAGGAGGATTATGTTAGAGATCATTTAGGTAAACTGGACATCCACAAATCCAGGGCCCAATGAGATGCACTCATCAGTGCTGAGGGAGCTGGCTGATGTTATTGCTAAGCCACTCTCCATCATTTTTGAAAGGTCCTGGAGGACAGGAGAAGTGCCTGAATACTGGAGGAAAGCAAATGTCACTCTAGTTTTCAAAAAGGGCAAGAAGGAGGACTCTGGAAACTACAGGCCAGCCAGCCTCACCTCCATACCCAGAAAGGGATAGAACCGCTCATTCTGGAGATCACCTCTAAGCATGTGGAGGAAAACAAAGTTATCAGGAGTAGTCAGCATGGATTCATGAAGGGGAAATCATGCTTGACCAATCTGATAGCCTTCTGTGATGGTGTGACTGGCTGGGTAGATGAAGGGAGAGAAGTGGATGTTGTCTACCTTAACTTCAGTAAGGCTTTTGACAGTTACCCATAACATCCTCACAGGCAAGGTTTAAATGAGTGGTGGATTGAGAACTAGATGAATGATGTAGTTTAGAGGGTTGTGATCAGTGGTGCAGAGTCTAGGTGGAGGCCTGTAGCTAGTGGTCTTCCCCAGGGGTCAACAGTGGGTCCAGTCTTGTTCAGCATAGTAACATAGAAACATAGAAATGTCTGGGTTGGGAGGGACCTCTAAAGGTCATCTAGTCCAACCCCCCTGCTCAGAGCAGGGACGTCCTCAACTAGAGCAGGTTGCTCAGAGCTTCGTCAAGCCCCACCTTGAATGTCTGCAGGGATGGGGCCTCAACCGCCTCCCTGGGCAACCTGTTCCAGTGCTCCACCACTCTCATGGTGAAGAACTTCCTCCTTATTTCTAATCTAAATCCACTCCTTTCTAATTTAAAACCATTACCCCTCGTCCTTTCACTACAGGCCTTTGTAAACAAGCTCTCTCCAGTCTTTTTATAAGCTCCCTTCAGGTACTGGAAAGTTGCTATTAGGTCTCCGCTGAGCCTTTTCTTCTCCAGGATGAACAATCCTAGCTCCCTCAGCCTCTCCTTGTAGTAGAGGTGTTCCAGCCCACTGATCATCTTCATGGCCTTCCTCTGGACCCACTCCATCAGGTCCATGTCCTTCCTGTGCTGAGGGCTCCAGAGCTGGACGCAGTATTTCAGGTGAGCTCTCACTAGAGCAGAATAGAGTGGTAGAATCCCCTCTCTTGATCTGCTGGCCCCACTTCTTTTGATGCAGCCCAGGATGCGGCTGGCCTTCTGGCTGCAAGCACACACTGGCTGCTCAGCTCATGTCCAGCTTCTCGTCCACCAGCACCCCCAAGTCCTTTTCTGCAGGGCTGCTCTCTATTGCCTCTTCCCCCAGCTTGTATTGATAGT